>JANHAO010001378.1:0-33362 GCA_026873985.1 Saraca asoca
ATCTTTACCAATCCCTTTTCTTGTAAAATAATTCCAAACATCAGAGGATTGTCTAGGCCTTTTAGCAACCACCCCATGCCCATCACCTCCAATTGTTGAAATAGATTTATTCATAGCAATTTTCAGTTCATTATCATCCAAATTAATACTTTGATTCGTAGTCATAGAGTCCATGATTTATCTAATCAAAAAAATAAATTTCATTTAGAAATTTTCATTACATTCAATTGACAACATAAAAGAAATAATTTTCTATAACAGTAAAGGGTTTCGAGGAAATTTCTTCAAAACTTGATGTAGAATCACTATAAAATAAATCTTTTGTTCTAGGATTACTCACCAGCTTTGAAAATGTTAGTAGCTAGCTTGGCCAGAGCCGAGATGCTGCCAGTGAGCCTATAGAAGTTGTTGGCCAAACCTACACAAATAAAGGTTTCAACTTAAATATCTTGGAAAACTAGCTGTAGAATTACTATAAAATAAATATGATGATTTAGGAATACTTACCGGACTTGGAAGTACTAGTGGCTAGTTGGCTACAGGCAAGCACATGGAGGCTGCTAGCCGAACCAGATAAAGGAACGCCAGGGAGAAAGGAACGCCAAAGAAGAAACAAGCTCATCAGTCGAAGGTCTGCTAAGCGGTGATGGCACCGGCTGAAGGAGAGAGAGAGAGAGGAAGAATGAAGAAGCTTCTGGTTCTGGATGGAGAAAAAGTTGAAGAGAAGAAGTCGAGTGGGAAAATGAAATTGGGAAAAAGAAAGAAGGTTGGGCCAAGCGGGGGGTGTCTTTTTTTTTTGGGGCCAATTTGGTCATTTTTTCTTCAAATGTTAAAACTGGTGGGTTAACCTGCCCCAACCCACCCCGACTCGCCTTCAACCCATAACCCAAATGGGGCGGGCTCAGAAACTCGCTTCCAAACAGGCCAGTAAAACCTTAACCCAACCTAACCCAACCCATTTACATGGCAGGCCAGGCCAACCCGATGGGCCCAATCCATTTTGACAGCTCTACTAATCTTTGTGCTTAATATCTTATTATATCACACCAATTCAAGTATAGTTTGACATCATACTTAAAAATCATATGTGAATGATTTTTCAAAATCATTATATGTTGCACAATTACAAATGTACTGCATAAACAAAAAATAAACATATACATAGATATAGTAATCATATAATGCTGCTCTTATATTCACTTCAACATTCACTCCAATTAACTCAAAATGGAACACTAAGCTTGAATTAAAAATACAAAAGGGTAGAAGACTTAAAACATAGAAGAATCAAGCATAAATTCAAACAAATAAGAATAGGACAATATCAATAGATTGATAACATTGTTTTATTGGTTAAACTTTTCATTTTGAAATGGAGATGCTTTAACTAAATGGATAAGTCCTAAAATTTCTACGAGAGGCATCTTGTCTTAACATGGATTTAAGATAACTTAACTCATCAAATTTTAAAGGTTGATCTTTTCATAAGAGCTTCTTATGTAACTCTTGTAAAATAATTCGTCAATTTTTTCGATCTATATTTTGGAAATATATGATCCAGAAAAACTTAATCAATACAAGATAAATTTCAAAACAAATTAAAAATCAATTTAACAAAGTAGTGGAGTTGTAGTTGACTTTGAATGTTTAATGGATGAATTTGGCTCTTTTTTTGGGGGGGGGGGTGGAGTTTCTGTGTGGCATTTTTTGGCCGTTAATGTTTATGACAACTTCTTCCTTCTCCTTTGTGGAGTTGTAACTTACATTGAATCTTTTATGGATGAATTTGGCTTTTTTTTTTTTGGTGGAGGGCAGTTCTATAAGGCAGTTTTTGGCCCTTAATGTTTATGAAATTTTCTTCTTTCTCCTTGTTGGTGAAGGCAATCGTAAACTTAAGTGGTCACATCACTGATAGGGTTGCATCGCTAGTACTTGATGAAGACCTATTACCCTTATTGCTATCATGCACAATATCTCATGAAACTATGGATAAAAAGACCACACACAATGTTCTTAACCAATAAAATTCTCATCAGATCTTACAACATTTCAAAATATTGTATCAAGCAAATTGACACTAGTTTGGTTGCAATATGGCTATTATTGTTAGTGTTGCCTAACAATTCAACTGCGTTTTGGTTGCCGTTGGTTTGGTGCAATACCACAGTTGGACTGTAATTTATTAAGAGTGTTGTCCACCTTTAGCTTCTGATGTTTGAGTTTTCATCTATGGTGTTTTTCCTCAAGAATGGCAAGCACAATACAAAAAGATGAAGAATATCATGACTAGAAGAATAAATCAGTAAAAGAAATTTCCACATTGTGGGATTGATGGTGGTGCACACATGTTGTGTGCTGCCCAACAATTTGATTGCGTTTTGGTTGCCATTGGTCTGGTGCAATGTTGCAGTTTGACTACAGTTTGTTGAGTGTCATCCACCCTTCATGTTTAATATTTTCATTCGTGGTGTTTTTTTTTTCTCAAGAATGGTGAGCACATTGCAAAAAGATGAAGAATATCATGACTAGAAGAGCAAACCTATAAAAGTTCCAAACTGTGGGATTAATGGTGTTGCACACATATGTGTCACAAGTCGGCTTTATGAACCAATTTGATAGGTAAATATACTTGATTTTAGATGAAACTTGATGTAAAAATCAACATGAAGAGGAGGTCTTATTGTGTGAATTTAAGAGCAAATGCACTTGTAGATTATTTTTTCAAAATTTTCCCATTTTAGTGGTACTTGTATCTTTTTAGCATCAATTGGTTGTCCAGTACGAGTAGGAAAGTACATGGTTGCGATCCTTGCATTTTAATCTTTGCGCCTATATGAGATGGCGTATTAGAACCCTTAGGAGTGAGGAGAAAAGTTCTTATGTCAATTAGGAAAATGTATGTCTATTTTTACTATCAAGACTTTTGCTTATAATATTTTTTAAGGGGGTGTGTCTGATGACCGGGTAGACACTATGACTCGAGCTAGGGATCAGAGTATGGAACTTAGAGATACTCCCTTTACACACTTAAAACTATGTAATGAGGTCTATATCAATAAAATGGAAAATGGAGTTGTTTATTTCTTTATTTTTAAAAAGTCCTTTCTTGATATGTACTAGAACCTTCTTGTTTGGCACGTTCTTTAAAACTCGATATGCGTTAATACTTCGACTATACACTCATGTTAGCTTGTGAACATGTTACTCATGAGATTTTGATTGTAGGGGCTCGATACTCCGATTATCTATCTAAGTGTGGGTCAAATTTATTTGAAGGCCGGCATGTTGGCCAAGAATTGGCATCGTGTGCCGCATAATTTTGGCTAGAGAGCTATCGGCCCATGACAATTGGTATAAGAGCCTAGTTGTGCTAAAGAAAGCAGATCCAATAGGTCATGATTAGGGTAGATCCAGCTTGTCGAAAGCATATGAAGCTTGTAAGTGAAGCAAACACTTATCAAAATAGTAAGATATGTTGCTAAGGATCTGACCAAGAGGGGTGTAAGAGATTGGAGCAACTTAAGGGCTAGTGTGCAAGATATTGCATTTAAGGGAACATTAACAGTGCACAGAGTGCAAGTGTGTGAAAAAGTTAGTGTACTTGCTATATGATACGTGACATTAATTATGCACTCATTTATAGTAGGCATTCGAGAGAATGCAAGCCATTCAAAAGAGTGAGTGAATTGACTGCCTATCTAGGGGAAGAAAGCCTCGGTCTTGTGGAAAAAGCTTGACCCTATCCATGAGGAACATATTAGTTATCGATGAAGCCACAGGCGTGCTTGAGAAAGCGTGGCAATAATAGGCAATAGATACATTATGCAGGATGGAACATCTTTAGTGATGTGTTGAACGGATGACTCTTATTGAGGAGTCCAAAATCATGTCAAAGGGCATAAATTTTACTCAGAGGAGTAAACATGGAGGAGAATGAGATGATTTAGGAGGGATCCATTGTGCACAATCTATGGATGCAAAGAGCGAGCTTTAGCACTAATCCATAAGGTTTGAGATGAAATGCTATGGAGTTAGCACATTATAGTCGCATGACAAGCGGCAATGATACCTGTATGGTGAGTTAGAGTTACATAGTCACATAACAGAATAGTAATAATAACCTTGAGGCGTAGCAGACTAACACTATGTAGTTGCAAGACAGACTTTGTGACGATGATCATGAGACTCACAATTGCTCATGCACATAAAAGTGAAACTCAAGCTTGAGTGGAGGATGCTCAATGTTTAATCCCCATCAAAGTCATTGATGTGAGGGAACTATCAAGAGGATACTCTTGAAGAAGGAGTCTTCAGAGGGATATCGCTTGAGAAATGCCAAGAAAGAAGGCACTGATCTTTAAAGAAGTTGCTATGAGGGCAATAACACTAGTGAGTGGCTACGAGGGTTGTTGGAGATGAGCTAGTATCATCTTTGCGGAGATAGCACTTGAGCATACAAATGTAGAAAGGGTCATAAGAACCATGGTGCAAGATAGCATTAACTTCAAAAAGACTATGATGGTTGAAAGATACCATGAAGGTGTCAATTCATAAAGGGTTAGGAAGATCCGATCGAGTGTGAAAGTTACATAGTGGAAGTATAATGGATTGATTGAACCTAACATGAGTAGACTTATAAGCAAGGTATGGGACTTGCGAGTAGGCCATGTTTTGTGAGCAAGGTATGGGACTTGCATGTGAACAAAATATGAGACTTGCGTCTTTCATATCGATGGTATGAAATATTGGATGTGGGGCTATTTGTCAGTAGACGTCCAAAATACCAAGCAAGCGCACAAGCTTATGGAGGTAGCACACACTTATGCTATAGAGGTAGCAAGTCAAATTTAGAACTACAAAGGTAGTGAGTCGAATCGAGAGTTGTGCGGTGATAGTGTGTTGTAAGCTATAGGGGTAGTGAGGCAAGTATAAGTTGCAAAGGCAATAACCTGAATGCTATAGAGGCAGTGGGACAGATGAAGTTGTAAAGGCGATAGAGCTAGGAGAGCTATGGAGAAAATGACACCTGAGTTTGTGTTGGGACAATGAAGTTGAGTCTACATAGGTAGAATATAAAGGTTGCAAAGGCAACAAAGGACTAAGACACCAAAGTTGCAGAGGCAAATACCCAAAGGTTGTAAGGGAAGCAAAAGTGCAATGGTGCGAGTTCATGGAGATAGAGCCAAGAGGAAGTCGGGGGATGAGCTAAGGAGCAGCAAACTGACGACGATCCTGAAAGCTATGTCAGGTTGAGGGTGCCATTCATTAAAGCTTATTAAATGATATTAGCTTAAAGAGACAATAAAGGAGTGGTTGATGAAATAGTTTGAATAGAACAGATTGAAGACCCATATGAAGATTTAAGAAGCTAATGCTTGAAAGGAGAAACCTTCATGGAAGCTTTGTCAAATTGAGGCATCAGTGAGGGCATTGACATTTGAAATGGGAGAAAATGTCACAAGTTGGCCTTGTGAAATAATTTGGTAGGCAAACATGCTCCGTTTTAGTTGAAACTTGACATAAAAATCAAGTATGAAGAGGCAGCCTTGTGGCACGAATTTGAAAACAAATGTACCTGTAGATTATTTTCTCGAATTTTTCCCTTTTTTTACGGTATTTATATCTTGTTAGCATCAATCGTTTGTTCATAACGAATATAAAAGTATATGGTTATGATCCTTGCATTTTTATCTTCACGTTCATATGAGGTGGCACATTAGAACCTTTAGGAGTTAGAAGAAAAGTCCTTATGTTAACTAGGAAAAAGTATGTCTACTCTTACCATTAGGACTTTTGTTTATAATGTTCTTTAAGGAGGTGTGTTTGATGACCAATGGACACTATGACTCGGGTTAAGGATCAAAGTGTGAAGCTTAGAGATACTTCTCCTATACACTCAAAACTATGTAATGAGATATATATTAATAAAATAAAGTTATCCCTCTATTTTTAAAAAGCCCCTTCTCAATATACATTAGACACTTCTTGTTTGACAGATTCTTTAAGATTCGATATACGATAATGTTTCAACTACACGCTTATGTTGGCTTGTGAACATATTACGCAAGACTCTGATATCTATCCAAGTATGACTTAAATTTATTGCAAAATTATCATGTTGGCCAAGAGTTAGCATTATACATCGATTTCAACTTGAGAACTATCAACCTGTGACAATATGTCATGCTCATTTGTAGCACCGTCTAGGGTGTCCATGCCCAATTCCATACTGGGAAGTGGATGTTTGATCCTTTTCTTTTACAATTTGAGAAACAGATTTATGATGCCATTTGACATTAATGGAGAGAGAGAGAGAGAGAGAGAGAGTAAACATAGAAATAGTTTTAGTGGTAAAGCAGAAGTATTTAGCATACAAATTTTAAAATTTATATTTCTAAACTAGAAATTTATTGAAAAAATAACACAGGTAACACAGCCCAAGAATTGTAACTATGTAATGGTATATCTGAAATCCAGATGCCACCATCATATAGGTATAATAAAACATAAAGCAGCTTCAGGTCTGTGGACAAAATCACACTTCCCTAGGAAGATTGCTTCTATGATTTTTCTTGAGTAATCACCACACAATCCACTTGAGTTCCGGAAGCTTACAGTGCAAAAAAACAAACATAGGAAGCAGAGGAAAGGTTAACGTACAAGTGCAAAGTCCCATGACATCCAAATGATGTTCATGAAATTTAAAGGATGGGAGTAATGTAGCTTTGTCCAATAATCCAAAACCAAAGTACAGGCTCTATTGAACAAAAACTTAGTCGGAATCCTCGTACACTTCCCCATCATCAGACAACTCATCAAAAGATCTAATATCAAGCTGGTAGCGAAGGATACCCCCGATGCCACCAAACCCTCTGCAAAATTGCGATCCCTCTTGAGATTTGTTGGTCACAAACTCTAAGGTGCAACCGAATTTTTTATATTCATTAGCAAACCACTCAAGCAAGGGCATCTTTTCCTGAACCTCCAGCTCTGCAGAAGTGGCTGAATCTCGAAAGTTGTTTTGATCAGCCTCTTGCTCCTTGTTCAAGTGCTTTACCACAGTCTCACCAGTAGCACTGTTTTTCAATACATACCGATTAATATCCAAATTTTCCCACACAATAAGTGTTTCCACAGCACCCATCTCCAGGGCCTTCAATGTGTCATCAACCCCGAAGACATATTTCCCAGTATCCTGGCTGATTTCTTCAAAATATTTCCCTATCAAGCGTTTCTCTTGTATGAATTTCACATTTGATAAAATCTCGGCAGATAGCTCAATAGCCTGATTGAAACCATTTTCCCCACCATAAGAAACATCAACCACATTTAATATTTTTGCTTGGAGACGAGGATCAAACATATCTGACTGGCTCAGTTCAGTCTTAAAGTCAGCTGAACCAGCAAGTATAAGTCCAGCAACATTAGGCTGACTGGTAGCAGGATTGATGAAAAACTGTGTAGCAAGCTCTGCAGTCTTTCTAACATAGTTGTGCCTTTTTTCCATCCGAAGACGAGCAAAACGCAAAGCTGACTGCCCACCTCTACCATGTTTCTTGGGTAGATCAACAGTAAATTTATGAAGAATCTCACGTGTATTTCCACTTAGCGTACCAAAAAGGGTTCCATTTCCATCCATAACAATGAAACCGAACTTGTCGTCAGATTCCAAAAGTTCATTCAGAGCTTCTGTATGAAACTTGTTATCACAGAGGTAGAGTGACACATTGATCGGCTTGAAAGGTTCAAAATCAATTGTCATCTTCTTTTCCTTTCCATCTTCAGTAACAATTGTTCCAGTATACAAAACCAACCCATTAGGAGGAACCTTATTATACAGCTTCAACCTCTGTTGAGCAGAAGTGATGGCTCCCAACACTGACTGCCGGTTCACCCTGCTTTTGATGTTTGATGCAGTTCCAAATTCATCTCCCAGCATCTTAGCGACTCGGGATATTTGGTCACGTGGAGGCATTATCAGAGAAATCATGCTGGTACCGTTACCCCTTGCAGATTCCAATGCTTTGATCAATTTCTTGATCTTCCATATCTCAATGTTCTTGTCTGACTCTTGACCGTCAGCCATTGTCTCCGTCAACAGGAACTAACGTAGAAGCATAAGCACAAATGAATATGACATCACACTCATAGACGCAACAACTGATAACCACCAAACAAAACCACACAATTTAGCAGATTGACATGCATATAATATAGCTAGTGTCAATACAACTATGACAAAGTAGAAATCTAATTTAACATGAATTCATGTTATTACATGAAGGCTGGGAGAATCATATACCAGCAGCTTCTACTAATGAATGGAAAACTTGGTATGTGCCTTTTTTTTTTTGGTTAGAAAAGATTGAACAAAGGCATTAGCAGCAAATATAAAAGAATTAGTATGCACTAGTCTTACAGCTCAAGATCCAACAGAAAACTAGGACCTAGGCATGATCAAAACAATGCAACCATATGTCATGTTCACCGTATCAAGTACATCGATTTTATTTTCAAACATGGTGATCTGATCATAGAACCACCCTCAAAAAGAAATACAACTGTGGCCCTTGAAGGAACCTTTTTTACTTCATTAGCTAAAATTTTTACACTTCCACAGGAATATTTAGACAACATTTCAAGAAAAGATAAGCATTGGGAATCTCAGCTTAAACTATAGCAACCTGCTTTAAGAGCAACAGGTTGGATAGGATTCACCAACCATAACCATTAACAATAACATGACCTCAAAGTGATGCCATCATCTAGTTACTAGGGCTGAGCAAAATCTGTACTCTACTTAACAGACCATTTTCAATCGAAAATTTGAGGTTAGTTAAGGTTTTAAACTTATTTGGTTAAGAACGGATGACATTTACTTTTGTGAAAAAACATATTGGTTAACTGTGGTTAGGATTTAAAAGGTCCTCAGCCTTTTGTTAGCCGAAATCATAACATCATAACTTTTCAAAGACAAAGCACATATGAGCGTGTTAAAGGATAGTAACAATCCAAATAAGCCCAACCCTCACCCAATTCAAATAATATTCATGTTATGTTGGGTCAACCTGTTTATTAAATATGCTAATATGGATTAACTCGTCTAACCTATTTAATAATTTCAATTAACAAAATTTATATTATTGACTCATTTATAAAATTTAATTACTTATATGTTTCCCTAAAAATATTTTAATCCTTGATTAGATACAACTGAGTTTTTTATTGTCATTTCATGAAAAATTTAACTTTATTTTTTTTATTATATATGATTATTTATAATTTAATTATTAATTATTTCTCAAATAATATTTTTAAAATTTTAGTATAAATTGTTAAACAAGTTGTTGTGTCAATCTATTTAGTTTTGAGCTAACCCTAACTCAGTTCATTTATTAATCATGTTAAATGGGATTAACCTATTTATAATCCAAACCTATACAAACTCAATCCCAACCTGTGTAAAAGTGTTTCATATTTGTATCGGGTTATTATGTCGTGTCAAAAATTGTCACCACTCCATACGAGCATTCGACATCATCTAGTGGACTTAATACATGGGAGTCTAAAATTGTAGAACTAAATTTTTGGTTCAGAATATGCACAGTACTCTTCTCCTATTTTCTTTTCAATTATATGAATATGAATAGATATCAGAAAATGAAAGCAGAAATGTTAAAAAAAAAGAAGAGTATTTATGTGCACAACGTTAGTTTTGAATAATTTTCTCTGTTAGTGTAAAAAAAATTGATATAATTATGTAAGAATAGTTACCCACTGTAACCATTTTTAACCACAAATAATCAACTTCGTAGTTAAGAATGATTTGATGTTAGCAAATGGTTAGGAATATATTAAATCGTTATAGACTTGGTTAAGAACGGCCAGACTAAAATTAACTGCCCCTAATCTATCCGTACTCACCCTACTGGTTAGCATCATTAGCTTCAAAGGTTTAACTAAAATACCAAATGCAAAAGTTGGAGCTTTCTCTGATGAAATTACTTTTACGCCCTTCTTACAGACTAGATTAATGATTATAGTTTTTTTTTTTCCTTTTTTTTTTTTCAGTTTAGGAAAAACATTACCAGATAACTTCAACCACATGGATGGCACATTAATTGACTCAAACCAATCAGCAAAAAAAGAAAAAAAAAACTTTCATTTTTTCTAAAATCCCAGAAACTCTCGAACCCATCCTTTCAATTCTAATCCCTCTTCGAGCTGAAAGATGACATGCTATCAGAAATCCATAGTAGCCAGCAAAACAAGACCTTTACTTTCAATTCAAAGTTCAAGAGACCACAGTCAAATCACAAACTGACTAACCAATAACATCAATCCAACTCGATACAGATAACCACTAAAAGTATTCGGAAAGATCAAAGATTCCAAATGGAAGAAGCATTTAATGGTTCTCGTAATCAAATCAGAAGGCAACACGCAGCAGCATGTGGCGAAAATCTAAAAACAAATTGGCAATTATAGAGTACATATCAAAGCGAACTACATCGGATGAAGAAACAAAACAGTAACAGCGAATCGAAGAAGCGGATAATTGAATTAAATCAATCAGCATCCATATTTGGAAGCAAAAGAGTTTAAGGGATAAAGCAAGTGTACCTTATAAGATACTGACTAGCAGGATGAGAATCTATCGGCCCACCCAAATCTTGCAGCCGTAGGGTTTTCACTTATGCTGCTTCTTCCTGCAGTAGTTTTTGTCTGAAGTAACAGCTTCCCGGACCCACTAATGCTCCATAATATATTTTATTTCCTCCCTCCGACCACAGAAACTTGTCTCCCCTCTCTTTCCTCGGTTTTGGGGTAATACTTCAGGACATTGTTTTTCTCACCATTTTTTTTTACAAATAATATAAAAAAGCTTGTATTAAAAAAAACTTTTCAATTTTTTACAAAAGTTAAAATTTTCATTAGTTTTTTTTATAACAAGTAAATAATTATTTTCAGAGGCAAAAACTACAGCACAAAAATCTTACAAAAATATTTTCTTTAACTTTTTGTAAAATTTTTAAGAAAAGTAACCAACTCTGTTTTTAAAATGCTTTTATTCCCCAAACTGTAAGAGAGTTTTTTTTTTAAATAAAATTTTTGTTGTTTAAATCAAAATATTTTATTTGGTTGTTTGTTGGTTGCTCCAATAAATATAATTTCCTTGAATAATTGTACAAATGATTCATTTAAAAGGAGTTTAGATCTATTTCCGTAATATTAATTTTTTTCAATTTTATTTCTGTAAAAATATTTTTTAATTTTATGTTTTAATAATATTATTTTGTTCAATCAGTGAGTTTATTATTTAAATTCTTAATAGAAACCTTAGGTAAAATGCACCAATTTTTTTGTGTGGTGTGGTTGATCAATCAATTAATTGTATTTACTTTCTCTTCAACAAGATGAATAGCGTCATTTTTCAATAGTAATAAGAGATGAGAAGTAGTTTATATTATGCTAGAGTTTTATTCTTCTTCCTTCGTAACATAACAGCCACACAATTGGAAATCTTAGATAATTAATCAGGTCATTGGACAAATTAATATCACTTAGAGACAAAATTGAAAAAAATATTTCACAAAAATAAAATTAAGAAAAATTACTTATCACATAAATAAAAATAGTATTTACTCTAAAAAAAATACGTGAAACTTTAACTCTTTGATAAGCAATAATACTTAATATTACTTATGAGAAGAGAAGGAATGATATAATATAAGCTAGTAATCTTATAATTGGAATTTCCCCTATTTGTTATTTTGTTAATTTCTTTTAATTTTAAAATAAGAGTGATATAATGTATATCAAGACTTATAATTTTTATGTTGAGATTCACTAATAAATTTTTATGTTTTTCTTTCTTCTAAATTAACATAAAAAAACATAGAAGAAATCCATTTTAGGAATTCAGTATTAGTAACTTAATGATCAGATTTATTCACTTCCCATCTAACGTCTCACATGAAATTTCTTATGGTGCTCGACATTTTAGCTTGAGTGCAATAAAATCCTTCTAAAATAAATAGAAATTTTCAGTTAACAGGATTTTTTTTTCCTAAAAATTTAACAATAAGTATTGAATAATTTTTTTTTAAAACTCAAATTTGCTTGAATATAGTCTTCATAATTACAATATATGTGATATTAAATAGTTTACTTTTTGAAAAAAAAAAGTTTGTTTTGGAAAATTTTCTAATCTTTATCCATCATTATTGAATGCTCATTAAACTATTCAAGTAGAATTTAGTTTTTGATTTTATGGAGTTTAATTAGGCTCTAAATCACGATTAATCAGTAATCTCGTTTCCCTCTCGCTCTCAAGTCGACCGCTGGTCAACTTCACCGCACGGTCAAAACCTTTCCCCAAAACTCCCCGAATAATTCGTCATCTGTTCTCGTCACCGTTTCCGGCGATTCCGCCATGTACGAGCTCGGCAATACGTCGTCTCCGTCGCTGTCGTGGAGTATGAAAACGCTAAGCACACTGAGGACACAGAGTGTTCGTGGCAGAATGTAAATAGACGGCGACAAGAAGGGCGTTGTGAGCTCTGATCGCGGTGTTAGGGATGATATTATGGGATGCGCTTACGCCGCGTGTAAATCGAAGGCTTTGGCTTTGACTAGGTATTGTCACAATCATATATTGTTAGATAGAAGCAGCTGCCCTACCAGCAATGCACCGCCCTTGTGCAGGAAGAAGGAATGGGTATGACATCGCTATTTATCGTTTATTATATTACATATATTGGTAATATATTCTACATAAGGTAGTTCTACATGTTTGATCGCTGAGACAATCCCATAGGAAACGGAGAAGGGGAATTGAATCTTGGATCATCTCATAATATGGTGTCGAAGTTGTTACTTTTATTGCACTTTGGAAAACAGTGGACAGTTCTTGAATGCTTATAACATGTTTGGTAGGCGAGAATGAGCATTTCTATGGTAGGTATGAAAATGGACTTTAATCAACCATTCAATTCCGAGCTATTTCCATAGATTCAGGAAGAAGGGGTGGCTGTGGAAAAATTGCGGCAGAGAAACGTGTTATTATGCATTATGGGGTTTGTTCTTTCTGTTTTTTAGTGTTGGCTTGGAGAAATTAAGTTATTGTCCATCACTAAGATAACTAATCAGAGTGGGATTTTGGATTATAAATTTAGAAGTACTAGCGGAATGGTGTTTGATTGATGTCATTCACAAGTCTGACTTGGTTGATGAGAAAAACAGGTTTGGGTTTCATGTCATTATGTGCATGTGAGTGAATTTCAATTCATTTTCGATATTGGTCTTCTTCCTGACTTACCAAGGGTTGCAGGGACAAAATTTTAAATATATGTTTGCCATAAAAACAGGTTTTTATGATGATTTGTTTTCCTGAGTGATGTTCAATGTTGGTACACTTGTTGGTAGAGGAGACATTTAACTGAAGTAATTTATGGAGATTCCTAGACTGACTGCTTTGCAAAATTTCATAATAATCAGTTTTGCTGTAAGGATCACACAAAATGGAGTGCTAACTACCATATTTCTGGTTCTTTTTCAATAAAAAAAAAAACTATTATATTTCTGGTTGGCACTTCGATTTCCAGCCCCAAGGCTCAATGTTGACCATGTTAGACACTTGGCTAACCATTTATCATTCAATTGATATACAGTTTCAGGTAACATGTATATAACCGGTATCAGTTCTATGCTGTTTTTATGCTCTTTTTTTTTTTTTTGTAGAGCTCCTTTGAGCTAATGTTCCAATTTTTTTCTTTGAGTCCTGTGTCCTGCTATTTGTTCTTCTCTCTTAATTGGAAGAGAAAACTTTTGTGCTGATGCCTGGCTCAAAATTTATCTTTGTCTTCTGAAGGCTTTGGATTTGCTTCTTCAGCTGTATGATTCTTGTCTTAGGCTCTGTGCAACATAATGCGTAGTGGGCACATTTGCTCAGTGAAATTGATCAGTTTATGTCCACCAAAACTTTTCTAAAGTTCTTGAACCAAGACAAGTTTAATAAAAAAAGGCAATGGTGGATCCATTTTGTCACAGAGAACTTCCATCTAAAATGCAATGAAAAGGTTTGGAGTTTCAAAGGCATGCACAAATATGTGTTTAACTGAATCCTTCCATTAACAATAGCTGTAACCATAACATACTTTACAGGATTTTCTTAATGGAAAAAAAAAATTTGCAGGTTGATTTTTTTGTTAAGCCATTTTATGCAAAATTACTGTAATTACCAGCAAATATTTTACCTTGTGACCATTGAGGTCTTTTGGCTTACTTCCCTTTGAGGAATAAAGGGTCAAGTTCATGGTTCTAAAACCAGCCATATTTGAGTGTCTGAGGCACAAGTTTGATTAAATTTTTTCCAAATTTTCAAGTATCACACTTGATGAATTGAGTGTTTATGAGATTGTTATGTAGCCTACTTGCAGAAATCTCACCAGAATATTTCCGACATATATGTAGAAATGGGCTCAGAGCTTGGTTGTATGTCATGGCAATATACATCTATTTAATGTTTACTTGGATACTCCATTGAACCATGTTGCACTTTATTATTTTGAGATTCTATGTAGAACAAAAATTTGATAAAATTGAAGAACAATTTTGCTCATATAAGTTACTGGATATTTGTTTGCATTGAATTCTACTTTTCAGGCCTTCTATGTGTAATAAGCATGTGAGATCTATGGTTCCTCGTGCATTCCCCTTTCATTATACAATGGGTGAAAAGAGTTTGACACGCACTATAAAAAGGGCAGGGTATTCCATCCCTAATAATGGTAAGCTTAATCTGAAGTTACATGTATTAGTTGCTGAACATGTGCTGCAAATTCAAAGTAAAGGAGAAGTTTTATTAAAGGAAACTGTGCCTAAGTTCGAGATTGAATAAGAAACAAGATTAAGCTGATGATTGTTGGATAAAGTATTGATTTTTCTGATGAATTTGTATATAGAGTAGAAACATTCCAATATCTCAGAAATAGGATTTATTATTGGCTTATACTTCGGTATTTATTAAAAAAAGAAGTTTGTAACTTTTTCACAGAGGCCCCAAATATTTTTGTGTTGCAACTATGACTGTAAGTGTTGTAAATTTTTTTAGGAAAAAGTTACAAGATTTTATGAAAAAATTGCAAGATTTTAGGAAAAGTTTTAACTCCATATTCTAAACACTTGCAACTCACAAGATTTATGTAAAAAGTTGCCAAGTTCTAAGGTAAAATTGTAACTTTTTCATGAAAATATGTAACTTTTTCTCGGATACATACAGTGTGAAAACTCTTATCTGGTGGGGAAGCATAAGATGCCAATAAGGAATTGTACATTTTCTTTAGATGCATGTACATTGTTGTCACTCACCTCAATACTGTCTTTTTTATATGCCAAAGTACGCTGCTCGTGGCTGCCATCCTCTGAGTAGCATCAGGAAATATTCAATTCATAGCTTGTTCTTAGAATAAGAATTTGTATCTGACTCTAAACCCTTGTTTGGGTTGATTAGGATGTTGATTCCTGATGATTTCAAGGTTTTGTTCACTTAATTCTCGTCTCTTGTTTTATGTAATTGCTCCGAGTTTTCATTATGTTTCTAAATTTCTTTCTGGGTTTGGATCAACAATTCACATGAGATAATGATTTAACATAGCTCTCCTAATGAAATCAATGACAATGACATAATTGGAAATCTTAATCCATGAATAAAACTTTAAAACTCTTTATTGATTATCATATTGGGAAAATTTCTTAGTACTATTGTAACAGTTCTTAGCACTATTATGTAATATATTTTGACAGGTAAAAGATTTTGACGTGGTGAAATAAATGTTACAAGAATAATTCTACGGAATCTTGAACTTTAACACAAGGTACCAGTGCCTTAACTAACGAATTATTAAGATTAAGGCACGTGTACGTGTTTGTAAAAATCAGCAATTTTGTCTCAACTCCTCAATCGACTGCAATAGATTGCACTACTTGCTGAGAACTTTTGTTATGAAGTTTTGTCATTTATAATCTATAAACCTGGATCAAATTAAAAGTTAATCTTGTTAAAGATGTAACAAACTAATTATATGGGCTTGTATATTAAGCTAGGAAAATGAAATTTGCATTTAGTTTTCTTTGGCATTTGGAGACAACAAAATTTAAATGAGTAGATTAGTAAGTAATTGATATCAATTTAAGTTAAAATTTTCAACATATAATGAATTTGTTTAAAAAATGAGTGAGTATAATATTACTTAATAAATTATTAATTATTAAAAAAATAATATATTTCTTAAATAGTTAATGATGAACGCACATGTATTTAGTAGGCCCTCCAATATCCCTTGTTAGTTACAAACACACATACATCTCTTTATCTTTCTTTTCTTTTCATCATTTACTTATATATTCTTATCTATCCCTTGACTAACATATATCTAACATGAAAGTATCCTTGTCTTATTCCTATCTTTCATGTCACGAATTACATGCTTATGTAATGAAATTATTTATGAAATGTGCTTCTTAGAATAAATCATTTATTTGTTAATGAATGGAATGAATTTATAAAGTAAAATAATATTTAATTAATTAAGCCAATGGAACAGTAAAATAAATAAATAATGTTCAAATCATTTATTTCATTATTATAGAAAAACTAGGAATATCAATGAATTCTATAAAATATTTTAGAAAGGCATTTTGTCAAATAAACCAATTTCAAGAAAATTTAAGAAACCACAATTTCAAAACATGAAAATAATATTTTTTTAAAAAATTATTGGAGAATTATTGAATTCTTAACATTCATGTTCATGTTCATATGCAAAGATGGGATTATTTGATTAATTTAGAATTCGAACCATTACTACCTTTCCATATCATCATAACCCATTTCATAAATACATTCAATCAGAGATTCATATAGAAAAACAATTTCTAAATCTATCATGTATCTAAGGTTCCCATGTATGTTTTGGCATAAGCTTGATTTCATCAATTCTTATTTTCCAGGCCTATTCCTGGTTTAATCCACATTCTCTTGATCTATATAGGTCTCGTAACCATCTATCATTTTTTACTATATTATATTTAGGCTTAATTCTACTAGGCTACATCCCATGATCATATTTCCAAATACTAACATACAAAATACATTAAGGATGATTTTAATAAATACCATTTTCATATGAAAATAGGAGGCAGAAGGATAGAATCTCACTCACTTGATTATATGAAAATTCCTAAAACATGCAACTTATAGATTTATCTCTAATATAATTTTGGCCTTTGGTTTAGGTCTAGATGTATTGTTGTAATTAGCCTGATTTAAAATAATTTGATGATTAAAATTTAATAAAATTCAAAGATGAGAAAAAAAAAATCAAATTTATCTTTAACTTGATTGTTTTACCTCAAATTCATGTTTTCTAATTGGAGATTGTGCTAGTACTCTTTTTTGATAGAGTTTTAGCTCTGGCAGACGTCTAATTGCACTAGAATTTTAAAAGCTTGAATTTCATGCATTGAATTTTCTCTGATATGAAATCGATCGATCAATCGCTCTTTAAATCTTGTCAATCGATCGATCTACCCTTAGGAATTGTGCATATGGTTAACTGGTTACTTTTTTGAAATCATGTTCAAATTCAGTTAGATTAACCTTAGAAGATATTATGTGCACATTGGGATTTTGCTCCATCTTCTACTCGTGATTGTTGCAAGTTTGTTTAAAACATTTCTTTTATAAAAATTACAAGTTCATATATAAAATTTTGTAATTTTTTTAAAAATTTACAATTTTCATTAATTTTATTTGTAATAGGCACAAAAAATTACAACTTAAAAAATCACAAAAGTTTTGATAAATTTTATATAAAATTTGAAATAAACATTTTGTTATTAATTTTTTTTCATGAAACTTTTATTTTTGGGGGATTGTTACATAGATTTTTGCTAATAGAATTTTTTAATATTTTTTAATAAAAAAAAGTTAAGAAAAACTTTGATCAAATGATTCTTTTTGAATATTTTTCTGATGTCTTTGAGCTCAAACTCACAAAAATATCTCAGCAAAAGAGATATTCGGCTCATGTGGTTTCGCTTAGCTTGTGAAAAGAAAAAAAAAAGGGACTTTGATGGGACACTACCCACCCTAGTTAATGAAGAGGAGAGAATCACTATGGATATCAACTTTGTGGTATGTTCACTCTTTCACTTCAATTGGAGCACAAACGTCCTTTTGTTAGCCATATGAAAGGAATAATATGTTGATTTTTATTTGCTCACGAAAATTGTCAACCATCATAATGCTATTGCAATAGTGACTATAATTACAAAAAAAAAAAAATGCAATTGTTAGATAAAGTATTGATAAAAAATTGTGATCCTAAATATTAATATAATAATAATATTACATGTAATATTGTAAAAATAGACGTCACATTATTGCCTTTTGTTTTTATATGGGTACAAAAGGATCAATGGAACCCTACAATATATTCAAAATTACAAAGAAAGTTGGTTTGTTAAATGACACGCAAGTATATTTTCTTTACTTGAGGTGCATATCTTTTATGATTTTTTTCCTCCTTGTAGGCGGATATTATTTAAAAAAATAATTAAGATGCTAATCACAACAATAAAATTATTTATTGCAATTGCATACTTGTTAATGCAAAATAATTAAAAGAACATTGACCCTGTCAGCCTTATTCCGAACTAAGAATAAAAAAACAGATACACATGCACACTTAGAAGAGAATTTTCATGTTACAGTTGTGAAATCCAATTAATCAAATGATATCTAGAAAGGAGACGGGTGCACAAATGCATGCATGTATGTACATTATGTGCATATCAGTCTCACCTTTTTTATCGAATACTCATGCCAATGCAGTGGACAATAAAAAATGTTCTACTGACAAGAACAATAGTTAGTGGGAGACCACCAAAACTTTACCATCTTGTGCTTTCCTGACTCGAATATAATTTCTGAGATCAATGTTCTTTTCTATGTAAAAGAAAAATTTAGGAGTCACAGAGACGCGATAACAGAAAAAGATTCTGATGAAAGAAAGTCATCTACGCATTCTAGATTCTAAATTGGTGGAACCAAAAAGAGCTGAAGACAAACTGAGAAGAACATATAAAGATGAGGTTTTCTGGTCGGTAAATAAAGATGACAACTTTTCCAAGATACTGCAAAATTTTAACCGACCAGCTTTTTGAACACAATAGGATGTTCCATTGGATCCTTCTTATTGCCTTCTAACTTTTTATGCTTGTTTCTTCCTAAGAATTTGAAATTCTAATGTAACAAAGCAAATTGCATATCGCAATTAATTACATGATTCTGTGATAGAATAGAACTTGATCCACTCCTAATAACGCTGAACACCCTCACAAATTACATTATTAACTACATCATCTAGATAATAGAAGTTTTAAAATACATCTTAATATTTTCTACTAAACTCAAACTTAGTGTTTTATATTGCTGCCCCGTATCATTTGCACGGGTAGTATTGATACCTTCTCACTTGTTGAAATCGTATCCCAACCATTTTTGTTTAATTATTTTAGTATTTTTAGAATTTTTTTTTTGTAATTTTTTACAACATCATTTTAAAATCATACGTAATATTTTTCAAGAAAAATAATAATAATGATCAATAATAGCATCAATAATTGATTTATAGTCACTTTATTAAAATCTTGGGATAATATGTATGACTTCTGTTATTTTTAACCAAGCTTTTAACTTATGTTTAGGAGTAAGGAGAGGAAGAAAATGGAAGATAATCAGAGAAAATAGAAGGCAAAGAAAGGAGGATGATAGATGGTTAAAAAAATAAGTTCCTTTTTTCTTTTGTTTGGATGCTTCAAAACTCTCCTTAAGGGAGGAATACAAAAAGTGAATATTTAAGAATATGAAAGGACTTTGGAAGATTAATCATAAACTCTTATTCCTTTTTTTTCCTCTAATCAAAATTTTCAAATAAGAAAAAGTTTTTTTTTTGGTTGTTGTATAAGAAATCATTGATATACAATGCATTTAGTTGAATGAAATGAAAATAGATAGAATGGATGGTAAAAGGAATGAGGGTGGGAATCACTATTTCATAATTTTGTTTTGTACAATCAGATCCAATTTTTATGCTTGATATAATAAAATAATATCAGAATGAAATGGAAAAAGAGTAGATAAAGCCAATAATATCATCATTCCAAAAATAATAAATATTCAAATTAATAAGTTAAATTAAATATTTATTAAATAATTTAATATAATGATAACATATTTATATAAAAAATAATAAAAATGTTATATTTTAAATTCTATTACTAAACTTATAATTAACAAATTTTTTCTGTAGTAAGAGCAAAAAATTTATAATTCATTAATTTTTATTTTATATTAAATAATATATTTTATAATTTTAAAATATATGAAATATATATCAGAAAAAAATGTAAAAAGGTCATTTCACTGCTTAATGGAATGAGCATTCCTTCACTCGAGTTATGGAATAAAGACTCCGATTGGATGACTATTCTCTAGAGAATGGGTATTCTTGTTCCATAATATCAAATAAACAAACTTTTTACTCATTTCCTTATCTATTTTTATGCCATTCTATTTAATCAAATATGCTCTTTGGGAGCTAGAGGAGAATATGAGTGTCTCCATAAGTAAAAAAGAACATTGACCTAATAAGTTTTTGTGAGAATCAAACACAGAACTTACAACTTCCTACACTTTAAAGACATGGATGTTAATTAACTATTGAACTAAAATCCTTGATTAACAAATAAGTACTGGGGAATGACATAATTAACCTTCCTTTCTCTCTCTGCCAGGCAAATATAGCACTAGAATAGCCAAATTAGACTCTGCTTCTTCAACTCTCATCTCAAACCAGAAGCCTTTGACATAGGCCCTGCTAAGACAGCAATTCCATCAATTGGAAGAGATTTCCAAGTAAAATGGGTGCTGGAAACTACTGATGATGAAGAAGGACCACTCAGTTTGCTCCATTTCCATGGTCAAGACTCAAGTCATTCTCTATCAACATTGGAATTCCTTTCACAAAATAGTACGTAAATCGTTTCTAGCAGCTTCTTAGCAAGATATATAATATAGCGGCAGGAGTAGCTGCTGCTGCTCCTTCCCTGTAAAACAGCATCCATAAATTCCATAAGCCATATATAGCAAATGTAACGTAACTTTCGAATGCCAAGAAATAACTTGGCAACGTGATAAAACATGAAGAAGATCATCTTCTTCTTCCAAACTGATATATCTTGGTGTCTCTGTCGACTGACTGTTAATCTAAATATTTGATTGGGTTAATTTTTCAAATTAAAATTCAGATAAAAAAGAAAAGAGAAATTTTGTTTGTGACATAAATTGTTAAAGCACATTTAGATGTCTTTTCACAAAAATGTATGAGTTTGGCTTGTATGTTGATAATCTAATTATATGGAATTTTTATGTCTTCATCGTGTCTCATGGAGCTTTTCAGTTAGTTTAACCAATCAACTCTTACGAAAATCATAATTAAAGTTGTACATAATATTTTTTGAGTTATGTTTCGATACATATTTATACATGCTTTTGTAGTTTATGTGAAAAATTTTCATAGTTTTTTACAATTTTTTCATTAATTGAAAGTTGTATCTTTTATATAAGAGTGATAAAATTTAAAATTTTATTATATCTTTCTATGTATTTGTTACATGAAAAAATCAGTACATATTGTAATTTTTGTGAAAAAATCGTAAAATTTTATATAAAAAATTAAATTTTTATGATTTTGTATTAAAACTTTCATAAAGCTCGTAGAATCTTGAAGTAGTATCGAAGGATTAATTTTATTTTATGCTTAAATTAATATTTCTGGACATATTTAAAACTTTTTGGATAATACATAGTAGAATAATTTTTAAAGAGAATTAATTTTGTAGAGATTATTTTTATTAGAATGATGAGTTTTGTGTTTGAGAATTAAAATAAAAAATTATTTTAATTTGACAAAAGATGTTTTATTGGATTTGTGGAAAAAATTAATTTTTAAACATAAAATTATTGAAAATAATTTTAAATTAAAATATTAGTAGAATAAAAATGTAGGATTAAAAATAAAAAAAAAAAACGCAAAAGTATCTTTTCTTTGTAAGAGAAGTAAAATAAAAAAAATTAGGATTTTTACTCGTTTATCCAAATAAGCACTTAGCTCAGCATACGTAACGCAACACAAATTGGTCTGGAATTAATATTTTCATAGTACTTGTTTTGATAGAATCCTCTTGCATGGATAACGTGCAAAAAGGCTAAATTACACAAGAATTGCTTTGAAGTTTGCAATTCATCTCATTATCCTTTCAGCTCAATAATGCATTCCCTTTTAACTTCTAGTTTATGCAGTTTATCCTTTTATATCATAATGCCATCAATTTTAAAAATCCAAATAGGTCATGTAACTTGTCAATGACTTATTTTAATATTTATAATGTCAATTATAATTCCGTTAATTTTAACAATCAAAATAGGTCATGTAACGTGTTAGCAATTTATTTTAATATTTATAATGTCAAAATATATAACCCCATTTTTTTCAAACCAAAGTTATTGTGCAAAATTATACTTTTTATTTATGTTATCTTAATTTTTTATTTTTATATCTCTTAAAAAATACGTAAAAACTTAAATGATAATAATTTAGGCTGAGAATAGTAAGATTCTTGTGTTTTGATGTTATAAAGATCAAATTAAAATAATTCACATAAAGGTCATATGAGATAAATTGAATATAATTAAGTAATAGGTTTGAAAGGAATATTCCTAAGTTTGTCATCAAAATGAATATATACTAAAGCGATGAGATAAATTGCATGTAATTAAGTAAAAGGTTAGAAAGGTGTACCTGAGTTTTGAATTCCAAGGGATAAATTGCATAAATTCTATAATCTAGAAGGATTTCTTGTAATTATACATACATAATAAGTAAGATTAGCATCGAAAATCATTTACAATTGATCTAGACTAGTTGCAATATATGATCGTTGTTTGAAGAAATACATAATCGTATAAATTTCATTCCCTTGTCATATTGTATCGAATCATTTTCTATACTATTGTCAATATAAATGCCATTAACACATGTACCAAAACAACACTACATTTCAGAAAGGCGAAAACTTGTGTTGTAGAGATCTCATAATTCATCATCATGGCCAGAGGGAGTAGGGACCCTCTAGTTGTAGGGCGTGTGATTGGGGATGTATTGGATCCCTTCAACAACTCTGTGTCTATCAGAGTGGCCTTTGGTAATAGAGAGGTCCTCAATGGCTGTGAGCTCAAACCCTCCCAAGTTGTCAACCAACCAACCATAAGCATTGGTGGAGGAGGTGACCTTAGGACCTTCTTCACACTTGTAGATCCTCGAAACTCTCTTATATATGCTTATATATCTGCTTTTCTTCATATATAACACACCACCTATGCATATGTATCTCTCTCTCTCTCTCTCTCTCTCTCTCTCTATATATATATATATATATATATATTGTACTCTAACTAGCTACTTCCATTCATGTATTTCTTTTCTTCATAGGTTATGGTTGATCCAGATGCTCCTAGCCCAAGTAACCCGAACTTGAGGGAATATCTCCATTGGTGAGCGAAGTCTTCTTTTCAATTCGTCTTTCCTACTTGTTTTAGTTTTCACTTAGGAATATTTAATTTAAATTTGAAAAATGTTATTTACACTCATCATTTTTTAACCTTTACAATATGACACTACTTGACTTAGACTAACTTCAACGATTTCAAAATAGGTAAAATCAGTGTAATTTAGACAATAATATATCTGAATGGTATTTTATTTCACTGTGCAGTTGCTGGTTAATTTATGATTGGTTTAGGTATAATGATAAACTGGATTGGAAGGGAATAAAAATGAAAGAAAATTAAACTTCATACTACAAGCTGGTTTTTATGAAATTTGCTCTTCATTTTTCCAGCTCCCAAACAAATAATTAAGACATTTAAGGTATGGTAAATCTTCATTTATATGCCCTTTACCTCCTTCTCTCATCTTCAATTTTTGTATTATATATAACATAACCCAATATTTGGTTGAACTTGAAATACATTGTGATATATTGGAAGCCAATTAATTAACAATTCATTTATTTCCAATGGGCCATAGGTTGGTGACTGATATTCCTGCAACAGGGACTGCCTCCGGTACTTTTTTCTTCCTCTAATTTTTTATTTTGAAAAGCAAATAAGCTATATATATATATATATTAATTGGATACCTTGGTCTAAATTTAATAACTTCTAAAACCAAGCCGAGTTTAAAATACTAATTAATTGCACTAAATAAATAATTAGGTCAAGAAGTGGTGAGCTATGAAAGACCACGACCAACAATGGGAATTCACCGATTTGTGTTTGTGTTGTTCCGACAAATGGGAAGAGAGACAGTTTATGCTCCTGGATGGCGCCAGAACTTCAACTCCAAAGAATTCGCTGAGCTTTACAACCTTATTCCTGTGGGAGCTGCCTACTTCAACTGCCAGAGGGAATCTGGCTCCGGTGGAAGGAGAGCAACCTGATCATATTATTATTATTATTATTATTATTAAGAGAAATAACACTCAGTTAGGAGATGCTAGCTGGCAATAAGAAATTAATGCATGTTGGGCAGTGCGCTCAAAATCATTTCTCTCACGGTAGAAATTGCAGTCGAGACGAAACTTTTAACTTGTAACTTCTGTCTCCCCTATAAATTTTAATGTGACAATTGATTTCTACAGTAATACCAAACATGCTCGAAGCCTATATGGACTAAAAACAATACTAGTTATATATTTTTGGGTCTTAACACTATAAATTACCAATATTTGATGGCCATTAATTTGTAAAAAATAAAATTTATTTTCTTAATTAAATAAAATATATTGATATATATTGACTGTTTTACCCTTATTTTATTCTTATATCCATTCTATCGTTCAGTTATTCATTGTATCCAATTAAATTATTTCATTAAAATCTAACATAGAAATAATTAATTAACAAGGTTGCCATAACTTGAAAACCTTTTTTTTTTTTCTAATATTTGATGTGATGCAATCAAATACTTGAAGATAAAATTAATATGAATATTTTTTAAGGGATAAAATTAAGCCCTCACCATTAGTGATGATTTTGTTAAGGGTCTGGATCTTTTCAATATATTTTTTTTTATCAATTTCTTTCGATTTTGAAAAGTTATATAAATTTACAAAAAAAATATTTTTTTATCTATATTAAATTTACACCATCAATTTTTTTTTTTAAATGAAGAGGGTACATATTCTTTTGTTAACTACAACGTTTGGCGAATACATATATAGTTTTAGAAATTACAACTTGCCGCAATAGGATCACAATCATCTAGACTCGTGATATTTTTTTTTCTTTGTAATTTTTCACAATCGTGACCGTATTTCAATAATTCGGCTAAATTGCAATATATGAAGTTGATATATATATATATATATATATATATATATATATATTTGTTCTTTTATCAAAA
The DNA here is from genome assembly GCA_026873985.1 of Saraca asoca. Taxonomy (NCBI): domain Eukaryota; kingdom Viridiplantae; phylum Streptophyta; class Magnoliopsida; order Fabales; family Fabaceae; genus Saraca; species Saraca asoca. The sequence goes on from JANHAO010001378.1 coordinate 25,593, forward strand.
TACAATAAACAAGACTGATATCATTTTATCCATCATACCTATCTAATGATAAAATCTTTCTCCTTCGTAAAGTAATATAATAGGTCAGCTTATTCATCATAAATAATCAAGTAATAAGGTCTATCTAATCTGAAATTCACTACCCAAGAGTCACACTAAAACTCAATAAGAGTTTCATCACTGTATAATTTGGGGAATAACTGCTCCACCATATTTAACATTCAGGTACCCAAAATTTACAAAATAATCACCATGATAACAAACAAATACTCTGTCGTAGAAATTGATAGAATAAAGCTAAGGCGCAAACTTGAAGAAAGATCTTCGAGGTCACTTAATTTGCTTAATAATTAGTTGGTTTGGCGGGGCATGACTAAAGTTTTGCATGTATATGAAAAGGCTTCTACTCTGAGTAATACTAATAGTGAGATATAATATATAGTGCTGCTTTTCGCATTTTGATGTCAAAATTATTTAAATTATGATTGGAATGCTATTTAAATTCAGGAAGTATATAAATATACTATGTTATGCTGGAAATACATAAATGAGCCATCAAATAAAAACACAAATTTAATTATATTCTATGCTATATATATGTATATTTATATAAACAATTATCAATGGAATAAACATGTAATAGAATGTTATATCTGAATAGAAATATGATATTCATGAATCTCCTGAAAGAAGGAAGAAAGAGAAAAAAGAGTAAAAAAGGAGGGTGTACGCAATTCTCATTCCCTAGTATGCTGCACCCTTCTTGATCTGAATGGGACAACCATACATATATAGGGTGAGATTTAGAACCTCTCCATAGTGGAAAAAATTAGGTCAACTTATCCATTATAAAAGTACTAAGAGTAAAAAACCACAAAACAAAGTGCTCTATATCATCTGGAGATTCAAATAATCTAAATCCACCAATAATTGCTGACTTATACTATTTCACACAAAAAGTCTGACAGACTCCCCAAACCAAGTTGGTTAATAGAGGATATGTATTCGAGGTCATGTAAAATATGTTTTTTTTTTTTTTGGTTATAGTCGGTAATTAGATTTGTAACATTCGTCAGATTACACATTTTAAATTTGTGCTTTTAATTGTTGAAGGTTAATTAAGGAACCTAAAATGTATGGCAACATATGTATTCATCCAAATGCCTTGTGCTCTCATAATGAAGGTATCTTGGTAATTTTATATGACAAAATTTTGAGCTATCAAAGATGGGAAAGTCTAAAATATCTCAATATATTCGATTCTCATTTTCTTGACGCATCGAGTATAATGAAAGCTTCGCTAACCAACTCGAGTTCAAACTCTAAATTAGATTGTTTCATTTTCTTACTACCAAAAACCAATTAACGGATCCCATTTTCGATTTTGCACATCTATGATTCCATTTAAAATTACCAAAATCCCATGTATCAAAAAAGAAAAAAAATGATATATAGGTCTTAAATCAATAGAATAAAGTGGTCAAGGTAATAAATAATATATATATATATATATATAAATTACTCTATTATTTTTAGTAAATTTACTCAATTTCTAATTAGATCTTTATAATATAAAAATTTTACACTAGATCATTCTACTTAGTTTTCATTTTTAATTGGATATCTTTTGTAATTTTCTTGTTAAATTTTGTTAATAATTGGCTTAATTACATAGATAACAATTTATTAGTAGTTTATAGAGTAAAAGATAAGTGACCATTCTTTCTATCTAAAAATAAAATAATTTCATAAAGTATTGTAATTTTCTTTAAGTTATTTACCACTTAAATATAAATAAAAATAATATAAAAATTCTAAATCAACAATTTTTAAATTATATCAAAAGAGCGTTGTTTATGTTTATCGATTACTGATAAAATTTAATAAGAAAATAATAAAATATATTTAAAGAGAAATAGAAAATAAATATAAGGATCTAATTCAAAAATTTTAAATTATGAAAATATAATTAAAAAATTGAATAGAACTATAAATACCAACAAAGTAATTTAACCTCGAAGATATATGCTGTAAATATCTTGGAAACATTCTCAAGAGTAGTCCTAGAGTCAGCTCGCTATTGAGCATCACTTTTGGCTCTTGATATAAGTTGGTCCCGACACACTTCCGATATTCAACGCATGATCCCAAATTTGATAAAGTTTGAAAGAGGAGAGGTGAAGAAGATTCTACGTATGGAATTTTTACTTTTAATTTGCAATATAAACAATAAACTATTTGATTGCAATCACTTGCATAGTTCTTGGACACTAGGAGAAAGGTGTGGTATCATTAAAAAACCTGCAAGGAAAAAGACACGAAAAGATTCTAAATTCTCAGTCGCATTCTGTATATAAATATGTAAGTAATCTATTTGCAAGAACAAAGAACATCATTGGATTCAATTATGTAAATTTCGTCTGTTCTTGAAAAAAAAAAAAGTTGATGTCGATAGTGATGGAGTCACGATTCAAACTTCAGTCGAAGCATTAAAATATACAATTCAAAAATAAAAATTCTTATATTATTACAATTAATATATAAATAAAAATATAATATATATCAAACTATAAGTATTATAATTTTTTAAAAAATATAGTTATATTAAAATTTTTTTCCTGATGTGATCTCTTATTTTAAAATCATTGTATAATCAATTCATTATTATTTATCTATTATATTAAATATATCTTTTTTAGTTTATATAATTTATCATAATATTCATTAAAAATAATATTCTTTCTACAGTTGTTAAAGCCATACTTAAAATTAAAGCTACTTATAAGTGCAATATTTATATATTTTATTTCTTCTATATTTGATCTTTTGTGAAGTTTATATGCGAAGTAAAGTTGTTGATGTCTTGTTTTAGTCTTTTGACATTGTTTCAAACTTCTGGCTATATCTAGAGTTTTGGACCTCCATTTGAAATGATTCTTATACCATTTAAAAGTTGAGACAAAGGCTTACAATTGTTATGAGAGTTCCAAGCTTAGTTCAGATGTTTGGTAGTTTGAAATTAGTCCAAAATTTGAAGCCAGATGCTGATCTCATTGAAGCCTAACCTAGTCATAGTATTTTAATGTTTTATGGAGCTATAAACCTCTGATTGATGCAAACTCAAGCTCATTATAAATTTAAGATTTATATGTATAACTTTCATGTGGGTTTGAAGTGAAACTATGTTGTTTTGAATGAGAAAAAGGTATGTGAAGTCAAAGTTGCAAAATTTAACATGGGTTAGACTACTCTAGACCTATTTTAGTTTCTGGCCCATAACTTGAGTTGGAAATCACTAATTTGAGTTAGGCCTAATCTGTGAGAATGCTGAGGAGTAGAGTTACAACTTTCTAGAAAAGATCAAAGTCTAATTCTACCCTGGTCTAGTCAAAATTAGTAGCTAAAATCAGAAAAGGAAACTAGATCAATCAGAATCTTAGTTGAGTTAGGATTACTTGAAGATTACTCCAAATCATAAAGGGCTAATCCCTTCCATTTTTCTATATAAATAGGAGCTTCTTTTGGATAGAATATAGAAAATTTTCTCTTAAGTCTTTTCTTCTTCTTCTTCTAGTTTTATTTTCTTTACTATAAGCTGCTAAATTCATCTTTCAATTCAAGGGAATTCTATTTCCAATTTATTTTGAGTATGAGACTTGATTTGGTTTTGAATTATTCTTGATTTCAATTATCTATTATTTTTTTTCATTTTATTTGATTTATGATTGCATAAGATAGTTATCTATTAGGGTGGGTCTATTAGTTAATTATTTGTTGTAATTATGCCTAATTGATCCGTAATTGTTATGAAAGTTTGGTATAGTTAGTGATTAAGTGTTAATGATTATGATCATAGTTTTCGTTCAATACCTAAGGAAAACATAGAATGGATTAAATGATTTGCATTGATTTATAATTGTTATCCAGTCTTAGCCTCTTTTTATTCATAATGCTATTGTTAATTTGACTAGGATTGTGTGATACTAAATTGAATAATAAAAATGTTTAGTTTGGGTGTTGGGTGATGGTCCCAGTAAAAGATATAAAATGTGAAAAAAAATATGGATCTTGCCCTTATTCCTTTAGGGGAATGTATATACATCTTTGTCTAATATGAATTCTTCTTATATATTTAACAAGTTGGTGATTTATTGCTTTTTATTGAGAAATGTAGTGGACAAATAATAAGTGAATGTAGAGATGACAGAAATAATAATTTGTGTAGCAAGATTTTAGATATAGGAGCAGAAAAAAAAAGATTAAAGACAAAAGTTTTTAAGGTGGTTCAACTTGAATTAAAACTGTAATTCAAGTCTATTCCACTAGATCTTTCTCAACTGAAAGACCTCTTTATTAAGAAACAATCAGGATTGAAAAAAGGCTCTTGAAAGTCTAGTTCAAAAATAAAAACACAAGAAATTACATAGGCTTCTTGCTAATTGAAAAACAAACACAAGACTTAGAATAGGCTCTTGCTAACGTAAACAAGATTTCTAAATCCCTAGAAATCTGAAATAGAAAAATAAAGATGAGAAAGATTAAGATATACAATACCACAGGATTGAGATGAAATCTCAAACAACTAGGATGAATTCAATAAAGCTTTGATTCAGAATCACTTGATTAGATCTTAGAAATCTTGTGAGGTAGAGAGAAATCTTGTTTAGCACCTTTTTTAGATATTTTTGCACTTGAAGGATGAAAAAAACTATGAAAACTTGTTGAAAACTAAAAGTAGTTGAACTTTTATAACTGCTGTAATTGACTGTAATAGAATAATTAACTTTTAGTTGGTGAATCGATTTATGAATCGATTTAGAGTAGTTACAACTAATAAATTAATTTGGTAATTGAATCTCAGTATGTTATGATCAGATCTTGAATTGATTACTGAATCGATTTAGACAAAATTCCTAACCTCTGGTAAAAAGTAGTTTTGAAAACCTTACTTTAAGAATCGATGTATGAATCGATTCTAAGATGATTTTTCACAAGTTTTTCAGTGAATCGACATGTGAATCGATTCATAAGATAAAAAGTAGTTTCATAATATCTGTGTATGTGAAAGATCATCCAAAAACTTTGTTTCCTTCAAGCAGTTAAATTTACCTCAATTTTTTATTTTAAAAGAAATTTGAATCAAATCTTATTTGAATTCATTTACAATAGATCCTATTAAAATAAAAATAAATCCTAGATCTATTCTTAGATCTTCTTGAATCATTTCCTTTGAACCTGTAAAACAAATAAAAAACATTAAAGCATATTATCAGATAAAATTATTTTTCAACATTAAAACTAAGGAAAATATGTAGCTACAATAACCTAAGTTAATAATCTTCCCCTTTTTGATATTGACAAAAAATTTTAAATGAGGTTCAAAATTAGTAAAAAAATTGAGAGGAGAGCTCATCTAAAATGAAGCTTTATACTTTTTCTCCCCTTTTTGAAACATCAGAAAGAAATAAAGAAATAAGCATATAAAATAGAATAAAATCAAATTTAGAATTTAATAGCTCCCCTTGAATTAATGACTAAATTTTGGTTCAAATTGATTAAGGAATCAATTCGTTCATACATATTGAATTTTTTAAAAATTTTGAATTATACAGAAACATTGAAAATTTCTCTAAATCAGTTCTAGAATCGATTAGAGATTAAATTGTTGAACTGTGAATTGATTGTGGAATCAATTCATGTAGTCAAACAAATCTTGGAAAATTATAAGTCGAGTCTACATTCGATTTAGGGTCCAAAACTCATTTTTTTAATGCAGAAATAAGCCAAATTTTATTGTTAATTTCTTACCATAAATGTTCAAAGCGTTTACTTGGAAAACAAACTTAAGAAACTCTGATGCTTAAGTTTGATTTTGCATTTGAAAATTAATCATAACAGATAAAAAATAACAAGAATTATAAAAATTTAAAGGATATAAAGCAAAATAGTTGAAAATGTCTAATTTAGATCAATTTCTTTAGGGTTTATCATTCCAATTTCTCTTCTAATAAATATAAATCTCTTTTCATTTAAAGATTTTGTAAAAATGTCTGCTAATTGAAAATCTATTTGAACAAAATCTATTGAAATATCTCCTTTTTGAGCATGATCTCTAAAAAAATGGTGTCTGATCTGAATGTGCTTAGTCCTAGAATCCATTACAAGGTTTTTTGGTAATGTTTATGGCACTTGTGTTGTCACAAAGTATTGAAATTTTCTCAAACTTTAGTCCATAGTCTGAAAGCTATTGTTTCATCCAGAGAATCTGGGCACAACAACTTCTAGCGGCTATATATTCTGCCTCAATAGTAGATAAAGCAACATAGTTTACTTTTTACATGACCAAGAAACCAATGAGCATCTAATGAATTGACAAGCACCACTAGTGCTCTTCCTATCTATTTTACTCCCTACATAATCTACATAAGAATATCCTAATAAACTGTAACTATTAGACTTAGGATACCAAAGTCCTAAATGTTTGGTTCCTATTAAATATCTAAAAATTCTTTTAATTGTTGATAGGCATGATTCCTTTGGATTAGTTTGATATCTTGCACATACATAAACACTAAGTATAATATCAGGTCTTCTAGCAGTTAAATATAACAAACTACTAATCATCCCCCTAAATAAAGTAGGATCTACACTCTTTCCATTTAGATCATTATAATTTCAAAGATGGACTCATAGGTGTTCCTATATGTTTACATTTATCAAACTGAAATTTCTTTAGCAATTCAAGAGAGTATATTTAGTTTGGCATAAGAAAATGCCTCTAGTTAATTGTTTAATTTGCAAGCGAAGGAAAAAGGTCAGCTCCCCCATCATGGACATTTCAAATTCATTTTGCATTAACTTTGAGAAAGTTTTACATAATGGCTCATTTGTAGAGCCAAAATAATGTCATCTGGATAAATTTGTACAAGTAGAATATATTTACCCTTTTCAAGTATAAAAAGTGTTGTATCAATAGTCATTCTCTTAAAACCTTTATGGATTAAAAGCTTACTAAGTTTGTTATACTAGGCTCTAGGTGTCTGTTTCAGACCATATAATTTTTTTTGCAACTTATATACATGATTTGGGTTTAGGGGGTCTTCAAAGCCTGGGGGCTATTGTACATAGATATCTTCTAAGATGTAACCATTTAGAAAAGTACTTTTAACATCCATTTGATAAAGTTTAAAGTTTCTTGTACAAGCAAATGCTAACAACATCCTAATGGCTTCTAGTTTGGCTACTGGTGCAAAGGTTTCATCAAAATCTATTCCTTCTTCTTGGTTATATCCTTTTGCTACTAGCCTAACTTTGTTTCTTATAATTACTCCATTTTCATCAAGTTTATTTCTAAAAGCCCAATGAGTCCCTATTACATTATGATGATCAGATTTTAGCACAAGTGTCCAAATTTGGTTTCTTGTAAATTGATTTAATTCCTCTTGCATTGCCAAAATCCAATTGTCATCTTGCAAGGCTCTTGAACATTCTTAGGTTTAATTAAAGAAACAAAAGCTGAGTAATTGCAAAACTTTTTCAAATTACTATGTATTACCTATTTAGTTGCATCTCCTATAATAAGTTCTCTTGGGTGATCTCCCATGAATTTCCAAAGTTTTTGAGGAGAACTGGGTGGTGTAATGTCCAGTATGGTGGAGTTTTTCTCTTCTTCTCTTGGTTCTATAGCATATTGATGTGCTGCAAACTTACTGCACGTTTTAAAAATACCGCAAGCGCACGGCGTAGTTGTAACACAGAACCGGCGAGTAC
>JANHAO010001379.1:0-33179 GCA_026873985.1 Saraca asoca
TTCCTTCATCAGAGAAAACAAACTGAGGGTTGTTCTCAAATGGAAGATCAAGATCAACCCATCCAATCTGTCAAATCTGTTAAAGCTCCGATTATTCTATTTTCTTTTCTCATAAATTCAATGTGAGTATTGAGAATATGATTTAATCAAATCCAACACTTAATTCATTGTATGATAAAAATCGAATGGAATTGTTATACATATTACGTTATTTTATTTTATAAAAAGAATAAAATTGAAAAAAAAATCTAATAATTTATGTGTATTTTTTTATCGTCCTGAATTTTTTTATGTGTAATTAATATAATTATAATTATATAAAGTAGATTTAGAAGGAAAATGGCCTTGCCCCTCCTTAAAAAGGCTAAACGCACTACTTTATTTGCAAAATTTGATTTTTGCATTTGCATTTACTATTTTAAGTATTATTCCTAATTTTTTTATTGATATTCATATTTATTTATATATAATTATTAATTACAATTAAATATGAATTTCATTAATTTTACTCATTAATTACTTATATAGTCACTGAAAAAAAATTATTGTTATTTTATTATATATTATCGATTACCATAAAAATATGCATATTTTATTTTTTATTTTTAGTCATGACAAATATAAACATTAAAGATTAACATTATTATATTCATTGATGATTTTAATATTAACTAATGCTTTTTTAACTATGCTTATTAATTTTTATATTACATATTTTCATAAATGAAGTTTATCTGGAAACAAAAATAGTCAAATATTACTCTCTCATTAAAAAAAATATTCTACATAAGTAACTTATAGTTAAATATGTTATTTTATTTTATATTTATTTATTAAAATAAGATTGAGGTCGATTTTTTTATTTATTCAAATAAGATTAAAATTGAAATTATTATTTATTAATATTAATTAATAACTATAACATTTATTTATAAAAAATAATTATCCATTTAAATTTATTTATGATTATTTATTGTAGTAGGAAGTTAGAAAATTACCATTCAAGTACTATGACAGTAATTTAGAAAATAAATTTTATTTATATATGATTATTTTATTACAATTGATTCCAAATTTCATTAGTTTTAATCATTAATATGTTACATGATTACTAAAAATGATATGATACTATTACCATATAAAAATATACATATTTTACTTTTCAATTTTAGTCATGACAAATACAAATTATAAAGATTAATATTACTATATTTATTGATGATCTTAATAATTAACTAATTTTTTCAACTATGTTTATCAATATTTACACTATATATTTTCATAAGCAACTTTCATTTGAAAGTAAAAATAGTCAGATATCACTCTCATTAAAAATAATATTATGCATAAATCACTTATAATTAAATATATTATTTTATTTTATATTTATTTATTAAAATAAGATTGAGATTGAAATTGAAATTATTATTTATAAATATTAATTAATAACTATAATATTTATTTATAAGAATAATTATTATTTATAATTATTTATTATAGTGAAAAATTTAAAAATTGCCATCCAAATAATGAACATGTTAGTTGTATTAATTTAAAGAGTAAATAGTTAATTATAATCTTAATAATGAATGAAAATTTCAGAGTTGAAGAGGCAAAAAGTTTTTCACCTAAGTACACCATTTGTCAAAGGTCATAGCCTATTTTAATAGAAGAAACAAAATAGACAATTTTAACGTTAAGGTCCTAATTAATAACCAGTAGATTATATTAAGAGTCAACTAATTTGATCAGTCAGTTGATTTAACTAACTGATAGCATTAACTATTTATAATAAAATATTTAATAAAATTAATTATTTATATATAAAATGACATATAAAGAGATGATTATATTTTATGATTTTTTTTAATAATATTTCAAGTTTTAATATATTATTTATTAAATTATTTTTTTTAATAATAGATCATTGTAATCTATTATTTATTATATTTTTCTTTATGATTTAACTAATCATAATTTATTATATTTATTATATTTTTATTTAAGAAATAAATTATATTCTTTAAGGGTAGAGGTGTAAAAAATTATGCAACTCATAAGCATGGATGTTTTTTTCACACTAAATGTAAATTCGCTATTTCAAAATGTTGAGTGTCCAACTTTTTCAAAATGACAAATCAAGGTCTAATTTACTGACTAAAAATAATTATTTATTAAACATTCAAATTAGTGGATTGACCAACCACTTAAATCAGCTAAATGCTGATTAAAATGTTGTTTATCAAACACCTTCCAAATTTTGACTCTAATCTGTTAGTAAAAAAACTTGTATGAAATGTTTATAGGTAAAATAATTGTTTTCTCAAAATTTCCCAACAGAAAGGGAGTCAAAAAATTTTATCCGGTAGGGATAAAATACATGTACAAATATTTAATTTAATTTTATATTATATAATAAAGTACTTGAATTTTAATCCTGTGTGGCGCTTTCCTTCCTCATGTTTTATGCTTTATTTATTTTTAGACTTAGATAATTGCTTTCTTAATTGATATTTTAAGATCTCTATCTCAAAATTGTCTCATCACTTTTTCATATTCCCAATTCACATAAAAGTTTTTATTTAAATTAATTGTGTGACTTTTAGATAAAAATAGCATTATTTGTACTCAATTGATTGACCTTAATTATCATTAATTTATTATTTATTAACACTTTTAATTGTCTATTCACATTCTAAATTTATTATGATTTTTAATCCAATATTTTAACTAACTTTTTTTTTTGTTTTTGCAACTGATTATATATATTAAATACAAATTGATTTATTGATATCTTTATGTATATGTCTAATTTAGACATTTAAATATTTTTTAGTCCATTTAAGTAAATTATTTTTATATTGACCAAAAATATGAGTAATTAATTCATTAAACTTAATATGCAATTGGTAACACTTTTACTTAATTAATTGACCTACACTTTGTACTCGTGATAATTACAAATGTACAACGCATAGAGTTATTAATTATTATCAAGGAGTGGTGAATTAACCAATTACAATACACACGGTTATTAATTATTAATGAGAAATTGTGAGAATGATATTTTTTAAATAATAAAATAAATAATTATTGACTGGAAATCAATTAAATAAATAATTACAAATTAAGCTTAGTATAGATAAAATAATGAAAAAAATCATGAAAGCAATAGGTTAATTATAAATTAAAGATATAGGTTAATTGAATAATAAGAAAATATATTACTTCATCGAACATCCTAACTGTAATATTCTTAGATATCCATAAGCAATGAATTTGTGTGCAACTTGAGGATTAAATAAGAATTACATGACACGATTATTTCTGTTGACAATATAGGAATCAAATATGGATGCCCAGGAGTGATATTGCATATTATTAGAGATGAATGTTCAACAGTTTTAAATGCTATTAGTTGCATTGTTTTAATATGTATATTACACAAATATCCCTATTTCAAATGCGAATCTCTTTTTAAATTAAAATCAAAGTAATATCATTATTTTGAATTATTATTTTAATATATTAGTAATCATTTTTTATTTATTTTATTTATATTTTAATCATGGAAGATTGTTTGGTTTAAATGTTTGTTTAAAACTATATATTGTATAGAAGAACAAGTTGGTAATTTGTACATTAATAATTTTCTATTTGATGACTTTGTAATTTGAGATCTTTGGGAAGAGATCTTATATTCTTGTTAGACACTAGGATCATATATAAAATCATAGATTTACATATTTGTTGAGCATTTGAAATCTTATTTTTATTTTTCTCTAATGTTTCCTATTTATAATTCAACAAAAATGTTTTCATAAAGATGAAGTAGATTCTACCGGAAAGTATTCCCAAATCGTTAAACTTTAAAGGAAAAACAAAATTGAGTATTGTGCATAGCACGAGTTAAATTTTGGCTATTTATATAAGTTTACTTTAACATTTAATTGAAAAAAAAAAAATAAGTGTATGTTATTTGTATATTTTGTTGCAATTTTTTTGAACAGATTTCATTTTTTTTATAACTTTTTCACCAAAAAGTTGTAATTTTGCATAAAAAAAATTGTAAAATTTAATATATTTTCATGACGCAATTGCTACTAGTAGAATTACAAATTTTTGCATACTTATGAAATAAAAAGTTCATACAAAATCTTTTTTTTTTTTGTGAAATAATTCCAAAATTTATACAAATGATTCACAAAAATTATAACCTTAAAAGATATATTTAGTAAAGTATTAACATTAAATGGAAACATTAAAAATAAATTTACTTTAACTTAGTTTAACATTAATGAGTTAAATCTCATTGACTATATATATATATATATATATGAATTATAAGCTTTCAAGTAAAATAAATCGTTAATGCTATAGTTTATTGAAATTATTTTTAAATTATGCTATACGATAATAAATATTAGAAAAAATCTATTTGTAATTTAATGTGACAACATATTTAAAGAACAAAGAGAAAATGTAAAATATTTATACAGACATTATTTATGGTAGGCAAGAGTAAGAGATGTGTTAATCAATTCCCTTAATCAAATTTGTTTTGAAAATTGGGAAACATTTGGATGAGAATAAACATATTTTGATCTTGTACTTTGTGATTTTTTGTTTTAGGTTGGCAAATTTTTTTTATTGAAGATTTCATTGCTTTCATTTGAAGAATTCTAAAGATTATTAGTATAAGCCTAGAAATTATGTGATCGTTCTAAAATTTTTATTAATTATGTCTAGTTCTTATTTGTTTAAATCATTGATTTTATTGGAGATTTTCTTTGAAAGTGATTAATTAGAAAATAAAATTGATGGGCTCTCCTTCAAAGATAAAATATTTTCCTAAAATGTTCTTGTCAAAAACCTTGAAAATAAGGTCTAATTGATTAAGATCTCTTCAGATGTTGCTAATCCATTAGGACATTCAACCAGGAACTATCTATTTGAGCATAATCAATTTGGTCATGTTGAAATTTAAATTGGGTATCACTAATCAATTAGGCAACCCAGAATGGAAAATCTGGTCAGTTTCAATAAAAAGTTTGTTACCTATAAATGTTTGATTGATGTCTTTCTTTCCAGGTAAAAGAAAAAATTATTATAAATTGAGAAGAACTCCAAGTTTTAAAGCATGGATGGAGAGAGAGAGCTTGAATATAGCTTTGGACAAATTCTTGAATTTATAGTTTTCAAATATAATTATTTAATTCATCTTCTTGGGAGAGGTATCCTAAGGTTGTTTCTAAAGTGAGCATCTCTTGAAAAAGATATCTCTAATGAGTTGTTCTTGAGTGAAAAATCTTAAAAGAGGGTGCCATAATCTAAGAATTTGTAAAGGCTTCTCACGAACGTGTTGAATTTTGAGAGAATAATGGATTAAAGACATGTTGTTCATAAACAACGGAGAATGGATACACTCCAGGTTTTCTTAAAAGAACCACTATCAGTATTATGTTTGCACTTCTTTTCTCTATCTCTTTAATTTTTCTGTCATTTGAGTCTTTTATTAAGTTGTTTATCTTTATTTCTCAAAGCTTAAAATTAATTTCCTAAAAATGTCTTAAAAGTATTAAAATTCAATTCATTTCCTTTTTGTATTGAATCATAGCTAGCCTACAAGATAAACAAAAGATATTTGCAAGCATAATTTCACAAGTTCTATATTGGGACATGCCAAATTTATTTATGATCTATTTTGTGTTTATCTCATTATGTTATAAAATACTATTAATCAAATATTGTACCAACTTAAAAGAAATAATTTAATGTGAAGTATTGGCTAGGGGGGCAATATTACAATTTAGGGGGCAAATTACTTAACACATATAAAGTTGTGTGAATAAACATTGTGACTTGAAGGAGGACTGCCCATTAAGTCCCAATAAGGCTCGATTTTTATTTACAAAGGTATTTGTTGAGTATTACAATATGAACTTATGTACTTTTCTTTCATATTTTTCATGTTATGGTGATTTTAAGAGAACTAGATGCAAAATTTGAGACAAAAAAAAAAAAAACTAAACCTATACTCTAACATCTATACTGAATCCACTTTCTTACAAAGCATATGAGACCCAAATGTGGGTGTAAGAATGGGAGTTAATTAAAACTCATTTAAGATATAGTATGACTTTTTTATACATTGGCAACACAAAAGGTTAACCTAAAACCTCTAACATACTATTTAAATCTGTCGCCAATAGACCACACCTAATAGCTTATATGTAGAATGACTTAAAATTATGTGTTGAAAGCCACAAACTAATTTATAGTTGTATTTCTTATAAATGGAATTCAAATTACTAAAATAAAATGAAAAGATCTAAATGTTATAGGAAAATTACACATTACACTAGTAAAATTTTATTGACAAAATTAATCCTTTAAATATTAAAAACCTACCATAGACATTCAAATGGTCAAGTTACTAGTAACCATTGGAGAGGTCAAGAGATAATGTATTTAGCTTACACTACAAGCAAATGTATTTTTTACAACAATTATTTTGTGAAAGCCAAGTCCTCACTTGTAGATAAAATATAAAAGTAGTGTCATTTATGTAAATATATTCAAATGTTTTTGACATCCCACTTTTGTATTGGTTACAAATGATTTTTTTTTTCATTAGTTTCAACATCATTGTTATGACAAGATAATAAAAATTTTACCTTATCACTTTCACTTCAAATTTGTCTTTGTCATGATTTTGCACTTTTAGGCACTTTTGTGATTCACTTCACCAAAGTTTCAAAGTCCTTGTTCATGATTCTTTCTCATTGTCCTTATTTTCCAGTTTTACATTACGATTGTAGAATTATAATGGGCTTTACTTGTGTTTTGTGTTTAAAGAATTTTGGTAAACTGAAACATGTTAGAAGTCTTGCAAACTAGGTTTCTAACATATGATTTTAGTGGCAAAAACCAGTTATGATTTTTTAGTAATGTGCTTCATCAATTTATACTTAATTTGTTTAGATTTCTGTTTTAGCATTCCATAACTATACTTTTGAATCACTTGTTTAGTTTTTTTAACTTTTAATTGCTATATTGCCTTATTTTGTACTGTTTTGGATGATGTAGAATTTTTCCTTATTTTTAAGTTACGATGGAATCCCTAGAAGTGATTTTGGCAAAGTTATTGATTTTGTATTTAATTGTAAGGCTAGAAATTTTCTTATCCTTTACTCCCTCAAAATCACAACATGACCCTAAGAAAATATATGCTTGATGCTAGTAAAATAATAATTTGTAGCAAATGTGCATCAATAAAAGCATATTGGAGCTAATACTCTTTTGAAAAACTAAAAGTTGTATTAGAAAGGAATTTGAATTTTTCAAAGGTTAGGAGTTGATAAAAATACATGGCATTTTGCAAGTTTCATTGTGTCTTCACATATTATATATAGGTCCTTCTATAGTTAGCACCATATGGATATTGGTTGGATATGATAAAGTGCATGGTGCAAAGATATATTTTAACCATCTTAGTTTATTTTAAGCCTTATGATTTATTACTTGGTGTTTATTTTTCTACAATATATAGGTGGATTGTTCCATTCATTTTATATGTTCTAATTTTGTCTAAGCCATGTGAAACTAAAACTTCTTTTGTGTCATGTATTCAGCTCTTTATGTGTTACCATTGTTGTATATTGCATGGAGATCATATTTGAAGTTTTCACAACAAAAAGACATGGAACTATAGGTTTATTGTTTTTTTTATAGCATAGTAGCTTTTTGTATTTGAAATTAAAGGAAACACTTTCAAACTACTAATAAGGTGATATTGGTAATTTTATTTAATAGCAATTCTTTTAAATTTACATTTATGTAAAATATACCACTTATTGATAAGAGAAATTCCAACTAAGATCTTAAAGTTAAATCAATAGATTTACATTTAACTGAACCAACTTTTAATTAATCTAAAACATAAAAGCTCCTAAAGCATTGTTTGGTTGTTGTATTACTCAACCACATTTTCCATTACTTAGTCAAATATTTTTTTTTGTATTATTTGTGCATGACCAATTTCACTATGTCTCTATATATTTTGAACTACCTCTCACAGGTGTGAACTTTATCACATTATGTGTTATACTTTCAATCCAGTATTCAACTAAATAATATTCTTTGTAAGCATAGTGAAATAGTAAAAATTTGATGAGATATATGTTGGATGATTTAGGTAAGAGTATTGCTTAACCCACTCTCTTCATGCCCACCACTCACAAAACAAATGAGATCAAATAAGTGATTGTATGTTGAGAATGCTTTTAGGGAGATTAGGTTATATTTTTCCCCCTAGATATTTAAAGTGAGATTTATTTATGCTTAAACTCTTTCCATATGATTTTTAAAGTTTCGATTATAAGTTATAATGCTAATATCATGTAATCTAAATGGCTAGTTGACTCTTAGGAATATGACATTTAGAATTTTAGCTGCTTACTTAGTAAGATCTAGTGCATTGATTTTAGGCTTCTTTCTATTTCAATTAATTTATTACATCTTTATCTTTTATTATAAATGATTTTTTATATAGTCTAAGATTTTAAAATATGCACTTCCTCTATCGCCAATTAGAAGAAGAATAGAATTATATCATGTGCTTATCCTATCATTTCAGGAATTCTAATTGGGGAAAGGAAGGTTACTGCAATTTGTGAGATAATAAAGGTAAGCATAATATATGTTTTAAGCTTTTGAGTATATACTTGGCAAGTTACTAGTTGGTTATCCTCTTGTATTAGTATGTTAACTTGTATAATTTACTTTACCATATGTGATTGTGATGACTTTAAAGTAACTATGGATGATGTATAGAAAATTAGGAAAACATGTTTACAGAGCAAGCTAAAATTCCTTTTATCCTACTCAAGTTTACAAGAAGGTGGAGGTCAAATTAATTTTATGGTGTTTTGGTCTTACCATTTCCTTTACAATAAATTAATTTATTAGTGTAATTCTTGTCATTTAAGCATTTGGTGTGGAGCTTCTTCATATGTTAGATAATGTAGACTGCAAGGTATCATGTAGGCTTAATGCATTTAAAATTAATGTTACTAGAGGGCACTAAAAAAAATGAGAACAAGTGTCATTCTATGAAATATGGTTGTCATGATGTCCAACAACTTGATTTCATATCTTGCTATTTGTTATATTTAAGAGTACCTATTAGTATCAAAACTTCTCCAAAGGCATCTGAGCTACTTAATTTAAGCAATGGTTAATAGATCTTTTTAATGGAATTGTGACTTGTGTTAATTGCTTCATTTTGTGGCAAGGTATCAAGTGTAGGTGTTGGTGGCATCAAAATTGCCAACTTATTAAAGGTAAAAAAAATTTTTGAAAGGATATCCTAGAAAATAATTCAGATAAAGAAATTACTTATCACTAGTATGCCTTTTTTTTTCTCTTTCTTCTATAAGCCCAATAATGAAATTTTACTAATTGGTATGTTCTTCTTTGCTCTTAATTTGCTTATAAAAAAAGTGTTTTGTACTTTGTAGTCTTTATATGAAATTTAGTCATGTTATCATATAACTATGATTCTATGTTATAATCCTTTTAATTTTCTTTTGCATTTTCTCAGGCTAACTGGAAATCTTTTACAAGGTTTCTGCCAATTTTTTATATTTTCATATAATATGAAAAAATGCAAGTTGCAAATTTTAAAGGAGATGTGATTATTGGAATTTTTGCAAGTATTTTGAAGGAGATGCTATTGCATTTTTTGGTTCAATTTTTGGCATTATCGTTAGTATAAATGTCTTAGAGACAATTAGTTATAATAGCATAGAAACTATATATCTTGGCATATTTGATAAATATGATATTTTGACTTTTTTTATCAATTTAGTTTTAATATATATATGTTTTTATATATGTATACTATATTAGATAAAGTCCTTAAAATACAATTGTATATAAATTACTCATGATGAGGATTGTAATTATGAAATAATTTATGCATATAATTATATTTTTAAATATCCTTAATTGTTGAATTATTGAGAAAACGGATATAAATTATTTATGAGTAAATCAACATATGTCATATGAAATTTTTCTAAAGGAATGCAGTGATATCATACACTATAGATATGCTAATATCTAGACAAAATATATGTGTATATATTATAGAATATATGACTAAATTGACCCGCTATAAGAAATCATATAGAATGCTATCATATATTAATGGATTTCTCATGTCAAAGATAGTGTAAATGATCTTTAGACTTGAGATCCACATAGTACCTTATGTATAGAGTTATATATTTTGATATTATTTTAGACTTGTACTCTAAATAGTAGGTGTGAATAATAGTTGGGTATACTACGAAATATAAGAAAGTAGTGATTGATCAAGAAAGAATTTGTCTTCCTTAGTAAAAAGCAAAGATATTCAAAAGATGTCTTGACACTTATACTGTGATTAAAATCATATGTTTTTGTATTGGTATATAAAAGGAGTTTTATGTATAATCAATTGAGAGATAGTTCACAGTCAGATATACACCTATAATTGGACATTCCAATAAGGCTACACTTGAACTATACCCTAAGTTTAATTTGAATATCAAGGGATGAAGTGATTAAATTATACATGAATACCTGGTCATGAAAGGTTTTGATTTTCAAAAATCTATTCCTGACATTTGGATGATTATAATATTTTGCTAGAAGCTAACTAAGATCTATGAATTTATTTGAATAATTTAAGGAAACGGTGTTTGAATTAAAAGGAGTTTTAATTCAATTAAACTTGTAAAAGTTTGTAAATGAACTCATTGCCAACATGCATGGAAACCTATTGGATCACATATAATAGAATCTCTTTGATATAAAGTTAAAGAAAAAGTTAGAATGTAAAATGTTTTAAATTCAAGTGTTCAATTAGTAAATATCTTAGAAATTTGAAATAATTAATTAATTATTCTAATATAATTGGGAGTGTTCATTGATCAATTATTTAATAATTCTAATAGAAATTATAATTATTTAATAGTAGCAAAATTTCAATGTTGACATTTGAATGTTATAAGAATATTTATATTAACTATAGAGGAAATCATAAGTAAATGAAAAGTTCCTTATTTAGAAAATTGTCTTGATTAATAAATTAAAATAATTTGAGAATTATTGCATAAAATTTAGGCTTATTAGACACAAAAGGGGCACATGAAAGTTATTAATTTTGGACTTATTATGACCTAAGTAATGAGTATGAACTCCTTAGTATAGGAGGATGGCACACAAACATAAACTATTAATCCTAGCTATCCAGCCCAACCACTTGGAGAAGTGGACGACAGAAGCAATGAAAACCTTACCTTGTGCATCACTTATGCTTGCTCCTTACTTTTGCTTGTGCTTCAATCTCTTCCATTTAAAAAGGAAAGATGTCAAACCTGTTACAACATAAAAATACAACACACAGGTGTGAAACCTTATCATATGTGTTATGAACCTAAATCTCTCTCAATGTGATCGTTCTTCTCTTCTTTTTGCATTCAAACACTAACCATATTCAAGTGAATTTATGATTCTTTGAAGATTAGCACCTCTAAAATTAAGGAGTTAAGTTTCCTACTCTACCTATTGCATGAATATTGGTGCATGCTTCGAATCTAATTAGTTTGTGTGGATCACCGTTAGTATTGAAAATCAAATTTGAAGGAATTGCTCGAGAATAATCTAAAAGATTTGATTATAAGGCTTGTTGGAGAGTTTGTGGCATTGCTCAGAAATCAAATTAAATTTGGAGACCAGTAATTCCTAGAACAACTCTCAAGAAGGTATAATTTAAATAATTACTTTTAAGCTTATTTGGATTATACAAAACTTTTATGATTTGTAAATAACATGATCCAAGCTTAAGAAAAAAATTTAAAATTCTATTGTCCATATTTGGTGCTTTGAGCAAATTTTTCAAAAAATTATTATATTAGTATTTTATCTATTTTGATGTCTTGAATTATAATGATGAATTTTAGTCATCAACCTTGCCAATATTTTTGCCTCTTAGCTCATTGAGGTTTGCATGTTTTCTCTGTAATTCTACAAAGGGCAAAGAAACATATTAAAGTGGAAGTTAAAGGAATTAAGATGTCTATTTTAGAAAATAAAGATAAAATTTTAATTTAGGGAATTATGTATTTTGTAACAATTTGAGTTTGTTGTACTATATATATATATATATATGTGAACATATTAAGTTGAGTGTTAATGCAATATAAAATATAAATACTTTTGTCTATGTTACTTTTTCTTAGATCAATTTATTTGCGATAGTTACTATCATGCCCTAACTCCAATCATGTGATCGGCGTAAGAAATTATCACATAATAGTCTTTTATAAATCTAACACATTAAAAATACAAAACTCCAACACAACGCAATCAAATGAATTTAAATAAAACATAATTTTTCAAAAACTATATTTTTAAAATAATTCATAAATAATAAAACTACTTATCGAAATTTCAATAGAGTCTCTCCTATTTTTTAGATACTAGGCCATAGGCCAAATAAATAGTGGAAGGCTATACGTCTTACTTGAAACATTGCATGTACAACTACATGATATTAAATTATATCAACACAATGCATATGGACCAAATTTCATATTCCAACTACCTATTTGCCTTACCACTGCGCCATAAACTCCCAAATGGATTCAAAAGAATAATTTAAAATGTGTAATTTGTATTCATCTTTGAAAGCTTGGAAAAAAAATGGGAAATGGAGATGGCTAAGTTCATTTGAACTTAATAAGTGAATAACCTACAATAACAAAAATACACATTATTGAAGTTAAAAATATAGTTTTCACAAAGTATGCTAATTATTAGTCTTGGAAATAAAAATTTAGAAAAAAAAATGCTTTCAATTATGAAAAGTAGCAATATGAAAAATAGTAAGCTTACATTCAAAATTCCATACTAATCATTTATGATGTAGTGCAATCTAATCTTTATAGGATGATATTCAAAGTTTCAAATAAACTTGCTTACATTAGAAAGTAAGATGGAAAAGAGAAAGTAATTATGTGTGCCCATAATCAAATATATGTCTCACAATAAAAACATATAAAATTTCCAACTTAAATTTTCAGGAACATTTAGAATAAAAGAAACCATATTCTAGATATACAATCATCATCACAAATTTATGGGTTTTTGAATTAAAATAACAAATCCAAAAACTTCAAAAACAAAGAAACAAATTAAATTTATAGAAAAATCATATATACTCAATAATCATAGGTTTTGATGATATTCTTTGAAATTACTCACTTAAAAAGAGTACTAAACATAATGATCCTGGTTTCAAGAAATATAATTGCAAGTTAAAATAGAATATTCACTCATCTCAAAAGAGCCAAAAATACTTCTAACCTCCAATTCCAATATGAAATTAGCACATAATCTTCTTCTCTTAAGCATTTCACCTCAATTCTACGATTTACATGCAAATCGAATATCTTTAAATTACCTACAAAAATCTCATAAATATAATTATTTGAAATTTCCAAATTCTATAACACTATATCCTTGAGTTCCTATTTTCCTTTATCAGCCAATCTTATTACCTTGTTTTAATCTACCATTATTAATTATAAAATTGAAATTTTACTTGAATTATTTTCTAAGTATGATATTTAGTGGCTTAATTTATTCCATAATAATCTAACATTATCTAATTCTTCTTCTACTAAGTTATATTTTCAAGATTAAAAACATGAATCTACCTAAATTTATAGAGTTTACTCCTTATAATCACTAAATTAGCTAGGATAAATATCTTCAAGTACCTTTAAATAAGATATTAAAAATCAAGGCAACTAGGGGCTATCGATTAATAGCTAGTCTAACCATCCTCAGTTGGTTTAGTCAATCAAGAATTCTAGTTAGCTACATTCTACCCAATCATGAGTAGAACTTGAAGAGGAATAAGAGTGATCGTGCAATGACATGACAGTGGAGTTAGCTAGCTCTAGTGTAGCTTGATGAAGCTGGGTTGTTGGTGGTTAGCTGGACTCAACGCACTAACACACATGAGCATGTGCAAAGCTTGTTGATGTTTATGGAGAAAGGGAAAGAGAGATTATCATGTTGTTAAGAGAATGATGAAAGAAATAAAAAAAAAAAGAGTATCTATGAAAGAGTTGTTAGGATTTCTTTTTGAAATGGATGAAAAGATGGTCCTAGAGATATAAAAAAGAAAAGAAAGGAAAACAAGGAGGAAAAGAAAATAGAAAAAGAAAAAAGAGAAATCTTTTGTGATTGTAATAATTTGATTGTGATTAATATAGAATAAATCAAATCTAAAAATATATTGACTTCACATAAATTAAATCTAATGAAGGAGCATAAGTTTTTTTTTTCATTTTTTGTCATTAAAAGGAGTATATTAATAATACACATTAAGTAACAAAAGTAATTAAAATAGTATTTTAAAATTGAGGTATACTTAATGCACATTAAATAACTAATGAAATAAAAATAAAGTATTAAATATGTCACTATAATTTATAAAATCCAATTAAATAATACTTCAATAACACTTAATAAAATTTAAGTCATAAATTTTGTTATACAATAAACCAAGTGTTTATTTAATCGTTGAAATAAATGATACTCTAAGCATTTAAAATAATTATAAATAATTTATATATTATTCAAAATAGTTGCTATTAAAACTGCTATTTATTTAAGACACATTAAATAATTGGTGTAATAAAATTAGTATCTTAAATACACTATCACTAATTTAAAACCTAGTTAAATAAAGTATAACATCATTTAATAAAATTTCAAATTTAGTTACTATTAAAATTATAGTTTATTTAAGATACATTAAATAACTGGTATAATAAAATTAGTACCTTAAATACACTATGACTAATTTATAACCTAGTTAAATAAAATACAATAACATTTAATAAAACTTCAAGTTTAAATTTTTATTATAAAGTGAACTACAATAATTATTTAGTATTTGAAATAAATAATAATTCAATATTTATTTTTTTCTAAATCGTAGTAAATAATATTTATTTTTAAAATGGTTACATGTCAAATTATTGAACACATACATTTTCAAATTTAAAATTTTTAAATAAGCTCAAACATACCATCTCTCATTCAAAAGTATCTTTTTAAAACTTTACATACACAGATTTAAGAAGAAAAAGGATCTTAAAATTTTTTTTTTATATAAATTGTCTTAAGAAGGATTTATTAGGTATTAAAACTACAGTTAGTCAAAATTAGTATTAGACTATTTTTGACAACCATCAAGTGTTACCAAAGTTACTTCACATGATAAAGTAAGTGGTTTGCTTGTATGCATATGTTTGTGATCGTTGGATATTGATAATACTCTTTGCACTAGTTTTGATAGTCATTGACTGTTGATAATACTTTTTGTGACACCTTTTATATGACTGTCCTCAATGGCCAATTATATGTCACTAATAGAATTTTTTATGGTTGTACTTTATTTCATTGACAACCATGATTGCTGATAATTATGTATTTTCCTATAGTAATTATGAGAATTAGAGTTTTTCTATACCTTATATAATGAAAATAGATGGCCATAAGGCATTTGGTCATTTGCCACTAGTGGGTTCTGGTTAGTAATAACCTTAAGTAGTGTCAAAATGGTTTTCATGCAGTGGCGACTTAGTGGGCCAAGATATATGAGTAACTGGTGTTGATAGGTAGATTGTAATCAGTGGGCAACTGAGAGTCTGTGGCAAAAAAGCAATGTGGGGGCAACTTTGATGCAGCAATAGAACTAGTGTAGTACTTATAGTTATTACTTGGTCCCTCCCACTATAGGAAAGATCACCCGGGGGAAAGTTATTTGGAGGCAACGTGCTTTGTGTATAATGCTTTAAGAACAAAAGGTTTGTTTAGGAGTTCATTAAGGATTGTAGTGAATTGACATACAATATTATTGTTGATTGTCAAACAAGTCATTAGACGTCTCTTTAATTGCATTTGTTGCATGTGTGTATAGTAGCGGATCCATTTTTTGTGTTGTGAAAAGGAAATTTTTTCATCCATACATATATTACTTATACATTTTGCCTCCACAACTTATATAAAATTGTCCTAGAACTATCAGCGGACAAGAGCATGCAGATCAACGCACTTGTCCACAAAAATGTAAAACTCGAACTTTTGAAATAAAGGTTTGTTTAAATATGAATCTAAAGTAGTTTAGTCTACTGGATTTACATTCTACGCAAACTGAACATAAAAGCCCATGGATTGGTCTATATATTTTTTTATTCTTATTTATTTATTTATTTTTTGCCTTCATCCCTTACCTTTCCTCTCTAGTTAGTAAGATTAAAAAAAAAAAACCTTTGCCTTTTATTTTTTTAATTGTTTTGTCCATTCTTTTTTCTTCAATTGAATTATTTATGAATTTTGGTATAGTGTTTTAGATTATTTAAAATAGTTTTGGATAATTAAAAACTTTTAATTGGTTATTTTTTAATTGATTTGTCCATTCTTTTTTCTACAATTGAATTATTTATGAATTTTGGTATATTGTTTTAGATTATTTAAAATAGTTTTGGATAATTAAAAACTTTTAATTGGTTTACTAGTATTGAATATGGGCATATGCATGTGGTTTATAGACATTTTAAATCTAAATTGTCACTTTGGACTAAGAGTGGGCAAATATGACCTAACTTTATTTTTGGCCCAAACCTAGCCCAAAAAAATAGGGTTGGACTAAGTAATTAAGTAATCATGCTCATTTTAAAACTAGGATAGCCTCGAGTCCAACCTTATTTTATAATTACATATTAAGTATTTTATTCATATTATATGTTTTACATACATTATGTAACACAAATTTTAATTATTAAGAATTAATATATGTATACACTAATTTTTTTCTCTCAATTCTTTTTTATTTACAAAAATGTACTAAACCCGTTGTACTTTGGGTGATGTATATGTAATCTCCTAACCTTTAAAAAGGTGCATTTTACCTACCCCTTGTACTTTAATTCTTGCACGCTTTACCTTCATCTATCTATTTTCATCCATAAGATTAAAAAAATACTAATGTGACTATTAAAGACCTCTATCTTCTTTATAACAACTAAAAAAAATTCATTATTTGCAATTTCAAGGCACATAAATAAAACAAAGAAATATGTCATTTATCATAACAATTAGAGGATCTGATGAAGGATAAATATTATCTATATGTAACTATAATAGGTTGGTTTTACTAAAATTTTCAATTTCCTCTATTGAATTTTCGTCCTCAAATTTTCATTTTTCCTTTTTAAAAAATTTTGTTTGTATTTTTTGAAGTTTTTTTTTTAAAGGAATGTAGATTTCTTGCGATCACATAATAGTTACATTAAAGTGTTGATAGGTTAATGAACAAAAAATAAATGGATGTGAGTAAACTATATATAAATTAGAGTACAAGGAGGTTAGATGCACTTTTGTAAAGGTTATAGGTTTATATGAACATCATCTACAGTATAAAGAGGTTTGAAGTATTTCAACTTTTTTCTTTTACATAAATATATAATATAATATATACATTAATATAAACAATTTTATATGTCTATTGATTTTTTTGACAAATAAATGAGGCGAAAAATACCTAAAAGGAAGAAACCAACTACAAACAAACTATCCTATAGGTAACAACCCTGAAAGTGTAACACACCCCAAGGTTAACCTGAATGAATTTGAACATGGGTCTAATAAGCTAGCCTGAAAGGCGATAGGTCATTTCCTTAGGGTGAACTAACTATTTGACTGGTTCACTAGGGCCATAAATTGACTAGTGTTAGTTTTGATGAAACTCAATGCTTGAAATTTAAGACAACAAGATTCTAATATAGTCATGTGGTCATATAGAGCTAAAAGCCAATTGGAAAGAATTTCCAGTACAATCCTAATATGAAAATACAAATATAAGGTGATCTAATTGAATAAAAAATAAATTAAAGCTCATTTTATTTCACCTTTGAGTTTTATAAAATTTTATTCATTAAATTTTATTGAGGTTGTGAGATAATTGCCATGATTCAAATTAGACCTAGGACCAAAGGAATGAAGGTTCCATTTAAACAAGTGAGTGAGAATTTTTGTCCTGTGGCTCCTTTTTCTATATAAAGATGTAAATTTCAAATTATCCAAATGTTTTCTATGTAATAGGACCTGAGATAATTAGGCCTAAATAAATTTAGTTAATAAAAAGTAAATTCAAAAGATAAAGATTAAGTAAGAATTGATAGAATTTTATTATACATGAATTGTCAAGATTATGATTATAACCAGGTTAAAACTTGGATATGATTTGATTCATGACTTTAAGTTCATGAACATATAGAGAAGTATTAATGAGGAATAGATCAGGTTAGAAAGGAGGAACATGTTTGATGATTGATTTTTGTGCAATGCTTGATCAAATGGATAGAATTAGTCTAAGACTTAGCATGAAATTAGAACCACAATCTAGTTAGATAATCTTAGAAATCCAGTTAAGCATGATTTCATGAACATGTTTTCATCCTTTCAAAACTATAGGTTTTCCAAGATTTTCAAATCATATGAATTTTAAAAATTATTATGAAAGTTTGTTTTTATATTTTCAAATTAAATCTTCTCAAAATATTATTTTTAAATTTTCATTAGTTTTTCTTTAAAAATGTAATTTTCAACAATACAATTTATTTTGTAATTAAATTATTATTTTATTTTTTTTATTTATCTTATATGTTATTTTACATTAAATTTATACAATTTTGACCTATAGTATGTTTTCCAAATATTAAGAGTATTTTCTTTAGAGAAAATTATATTATATGATTCTTATTTCATAAATTTCATGAAACTCTTATATGCATTTAAGATATATTAGAAAGGATAGATTTCTATAGGAACTTAGAAATAATAGAATAACCAAATTATCTCAAGTAGAGAATATGATTTGCAAAAGGGAAATATACAAAAGTAAACGAATGATTAAGAGATGTTTTGTATATGTGAACTAACACATTGTTAAGTGAGATTTGGAAGACTTACGTACAATAAGAGATGAATTATATTTCTTGCAGTCAATGAGAATAGTGACTACTAATCAAAGTGCAGTGTAAGAGGGCACATATTATAAAGTATATCATTGGGGCATACAATCTTTTAGTCTTACTCCTTCCATTGGCTCACAATGTGTCACAGTTTAGGACTTGTGACCAAATTTGGTAGGTAAATGTGGTCGAATTTGAATAAAACTTTGCACAAAAATTAAGTATGAAGAGAAGATCATGTGGCTCAAATTTGAATGAAAATGTTTACGTAAATTATTTTTTTGATTTTTCCCATTTTGAGGACACTTATATAATTTTGACCAAGGTAACTTGTCCAGTACGAGTTAGTAAGCATATGCCCCTGATCCTTGAATTTCTATCTTCGCGTTAAGGTATTATGGCACATTAGAACCCTTAGAAGTTAGGAGAAAAATCTTTATGTCAATTAGGAAAAAGTATATCTACTCCTATCTGTAAGGCTTTTGCTTAGAATGCTCATTAGGGGGGAGCATCTGGGAGCCAAGGTAGGCATCGAGGCATTCATTTAAAGGATCGGGTGTGTGGTCTTAAGCCTCCCCTATACACTCGAGAGTCTATAATCGAGGCTCTTTATATAAGAATAAAGAAGTAGCCCCTCGTATACATCCGTATTATCCGAATTATATAAACACATCATGATTGTCTATATGAATGACTTGATTGCTTTTATATGCAATTTGGTTGCTATGTGCTTTATGTGATTTATGCTTATGGTTGACTCGATGTGTTATAAATTATGGTTGTTACTAGTTATTTTTGAAACTTAGATAGTGTATGACCGATTGGTTGGTTTATTCTTAGGTACTAATTGAGTAAATACTGAGTGAAGAGTCTAAGTGCTGCATGTTCTAACAATTGAGCTATCAAACCGTGACATCATGCCAATAAAATTTGTTTAACTGTACCATACTTGACTGGCTAATCAATCTGACTCCTATGCATGCAAGCATATTGACTACGAGATACTCCTTATAGTACATGTTATGGTTAATCAATTGATCCCATAGCTGACTTTGAGAGGAGTCACCTTATATAATTCTATGCTAGTTAACCCATGGGGTCCCACTTTTCACTATATGGTAATAACCCTTATTCAAATTGGTTACATCCCAGATTGTAGGATAGATTTGATGTGAATGAATGATTTAAGATATGGGTAGAGACAAGATGAGATTATTAGTTATGCACAATCACTTAGAAATAAGTTGAGTAAGACTAGAAAGATTAAGATATTTAGAGTTCAAGTGAATGATTATATGAATATTATAAATATACAATATACACTATAATATATGAATCAATATATATATGTATGACAAAAAATATTTTCAACCCAAAGATGGGTTAGACTTTCTACTTACTGAGTATTTGGGTTGTACTCACCCATTCATTAACATTTTTTAAGTAAATAAATTCATAAAGAATATCTCAATTAGAGGAGATTCCTCAATATATATGTGTTTGCTATCATGTACATGGATTCCTTGATAATTTCTTAGTAATTAGTGCTTGTCCAGCTAGATAAAGGTCCAAATATTTTATGATTTATGAATTTTAGAAATGATTATATTTATTTTCAAAACTTAGAAAATGTTTTAAAAAAGATTTTATTAAAATACTATATATCATGGATTTTAAATTATAGATGCCAATTATATTTTTTACATTCATTTCATGATTTTCAAATAAAAGGATTTTATGGTTCAAGAATGCTTATGGGTTCATAGGTCACCTAGTGATTCATGCCAATTATGTCCTCGAAAATCAATGTGATAAAAAACACCAGTAGGAATAAGACTACTAACACCAAAAGAAGGATTAAAAAGAACATAAAGACCCAATTCTTGAGATAAATTGAAATTAGCTAGCCAATTAGAACATTTATTTCCTTCCCTGTATGAATGAATAACTGAGATATGCCATTCCAAGTCAAGCAATCTCTTGGATTGGATAATCAAAGATCTATAATTCAAAGGCACTGCTTTGGCATTAAAAATAGTTTCCACCAAAGTCTGAGAATTAGATTCTAAAAAAATGTTCCTATAACCTAAGTTCCAAGCTAACTTAAAACCTTCAAGAGCACCCCATGATTTAGCTATACAAGAATTGCATACTCCCAAGTTTTTAACAAAACAACCCAGCAACTTGCCACAATCATTTCGGATTAAACCCCCACACCTAGCCACACTTGCTGAAGATTTTTAAGCTCCATCCACATTGACCTTCACCCACCCTTAAGCTAGAAGCTTCTAGTAGATTTGGATTGAACTACATGCTTACTGTTGATTTGAACTAAAGCCAAAGAGAGCAGTAGTTGACATACCTGTAGCAACATCCCTAGTATAGTTCAAAATTATATGCTTCAAGTTAGAAGGATACGTAAAAGAAAGATCAAAGATGCTTTGATTTCTCTGCTTCCAAAGGAACCAAACTATAATAACCCACAAAAATGGCCATGAAAAATAATCAACCATACCTTTCTCTTCAACTAGATTGTGAGTTATCCACTAGTGCAGATCCCACATAAAAAAAGAACTATGAAATTTCACTTTCAAAAAATGAAACCAAACCTAACCCTTTTGGTAAAATGACAATCTCTAACAACATACAAAATATCTTCTGACAAAAGGCACACCCAGGGTTACCACAAATTCCTCCAACTTCTTTCTTTATTAGTTAGTAAACCATTGTAACACATATACCAAATGAAAAAGCAAATGCTTTATGAACCTTGCCACTTCTAAAAAAGCTTCCAAACATGGTTATTATTGAAACCCCCTTGTACCATAGGTCAAGTCATATGCACTCTTGACTATCCTCAAACCATCATATCTCCACCTAATTACATTAGGAATTATAGAGTTAACAGGAGAAGCATAAGCATGGATTTTAAAGACAATATCTTTAGGCGAAAAAGAATTGGGAAAATACCAATTTCAATCACTATTATCATACACAAATTGAGAAATTATATAATCCAGAAAGTAAGGAAAAGATGTAAGTTATCCAACCAAATATCACTTTAAAACTGGACGTTTTGACTGTTATTAATGAGCCAAGAACCCTAAAATAATATCAAACATGACATAAACTCTTTCGTAATATTGAATTAGAGATTTAAATTTAACATGCCTGGTTTAGTTCACATCTTGGCTATATTTTCCTCCCAAAACTTAAGCCTATAGATTTGAGGAGTCAAAGCATAACTTCTAAACAAGTTTCAAGGGACAAGTAGAATTTATATACTTTAAATCCTTGAATCCTAATCCTTTTGAAGATTTTGGTTAACAAGTTGTAATGTTCATAATCATGACCTAAAATAAAAGATCATTGAAGCCTTTCAATTTCATTAATAGTGACAATTGGAATAGTTCCAACTTATATAATGTAAACTAAAAAAGTCTAAACGACTGATTTAGCTAACACAATCCTAGCAGCCATTAAAAAGCATTTACTTGTTCAACTAGTAAGATTATCTCAAACTTGGTTTGCAATGTAGCTATAAGTAGATCTCGTAACCCTCTTGTGGACAAGAAGAATACCAAGATACATGTCAAGATCTGCTGTAAAAGAAAAACTATATTTATTGACAATCTTTTCCCTGACATCAATTTATCCATTATGGGAGGAAAAATATTAGTTTTTGCATGATTAATCTTTTGGCCTAAGATTGAGGAAAATGATTGAAGATATTGAAGCACTCTATCAACTTGAGCATTAAAAGCCTCCCCAAACAAGATAAAATAATTTGCAAATATTAAATGAGAAATTCAAGGGCTATACCAACCCACTTACATGAGAATCCACTCTTTATTGTCAACTGCATCATAGATAATATAAGATAATCAGATGTTAATTGATTGACTTGATTTTATAAATTTTAATTATATTATATATTAAAATATTAAATTTGGGCTTAAACAAGATTGGGTTAAGCATCCTATTCTAAAAAAAGGTTGGGTTTGGGCAAATAATATATATATATATATATAAATTGGACTAGATCAAACTTGGACTAAGTAAAAATATCTTGATATTAATATAAGCCTAGCCTAAGCATGCTTTTAAAATGAGTTTAAAATGTTTTTAATTAAAAAATAATAGTTATGGGTCGGTCATTAAGCTTGTGGATTGCATAAGATAGGATTTGGATAGTCATTTTGTCAATTTACAAATTTCATGAACCGATCTAATTCGATCAATTTATTATCAATTTGCACGGACCAATTCGTTTAACAATTGTCCCCATATTTATCTATTATGTAATTGAAAGAGAAAAAGTTACTTGGAATAAGGGTTAATATATATATGTTTATCTAGTATTTAAAATTTTAAAATAATTTGGATATTATTTTTATAATTTAAAATCTTACTTTTTATGTATATTTTTCCCTTGCAAGTTATAATTTCTAGGTTTGTCATTGTGCATATAGCCATATTAAAAATGTACTAATATTATGTCTATTTTATAAGTTAAAGTTTTCATGCATTTGCACTCGCACTTGCACTCACGCTTGCATTTGCATTATATGACCTAGGTCTTGACTTGATTATAGTATTCAAACTAAACTTGTCTTTATGTATTCAACCCATAAAACTTAGACTAAATTCAATTCATTATAATATTATTAAAAATTAATGGTTCATAAAATTATATATTTTAAAAAATAAAAATTTAAAATATATTGAAAAGTAATACTAACATTTTTTACATATTATTTTCAAATTAAATTATATATCTTAAAAGAAAAATTTTAAGAATTTAATGATTTTTACATTTATATTCAAATAGAGTTTCAATTTCAGTATTTTCCAATGTTGATTGAAGTCCACCATCATTGACCGGTCAATTTTCCAATATCCACCATATTGATAGTCAACTTTTCAATGTTGACAACCATTGATTAATTGACTTTTAATGTTTACTTTTTTGGTAATTGCCAATATTTTGTTGAGAATATTTTTGTAAATTTGATAAAATTTTAAAAAAGTATATTAGTTAACCCAAAAAAAATATTGTAACATCAATAAGAATCTTTTTAATTGAACAAAACATGACAATGCAACATTTTTGGGAATCATATTCCTAAGAATGTTAAGATTCTTGAGAATATTTGATTTGACATACCAAACACCCTTATATGTATTGGTGACCCCATTTATATTACTAGCCTTTAAAAGTAAAATGTGGCCAAGGACATGTGTCATTCTTAGAGCCAAAGTTAGTCATTGCATTACAAACTGACATGTGTCTCATTTGAAAATTCCAAACATCAAGACACATGTCCTTCTACCAATTGCACCATAACTTAACACGTCTTCATTGGGAAGTCACATGACGCAATCACCTATTCAATGTGAGATTGCATAGATTTGTTTATACACTAGCTAGTCTAAGTAATTCTCACAAATAGTAAGTTGTATACAGTTGTTATAACCAAAAATTAATCTTGATCATTTATTAATGTGAAGTGCCTCCATCTCTTTTATCAATGTGGCCAAGGACATGTGTCATTCTTAGGGCCAAAGTTAGTCATTGCATTACAAACTGACATGTGTCCTGTTTGAAAATTCCAAACATCAAGACACATGTCCTTCTACCAATTGCACCATAACTTAACATGTCTTTATTGGGAAGTCACATGACGCAACCACCTATTCAATGTGAGATTGCATAGATTTGTTTATACACTAGCTAGTCTAAGTAATTCTCACAAACAGTAAGTTGTATACAATTGTTATAAACAAAAATTAATCTTTATCATTTATCAATGTGAAGTCCCTCCATCTCTTTTATCTTACTGTATATTCATTTTTAAATCACACCATTGTTATTCATTAACCTAACAAAATCCTCAATTATAATCTGATTTTCTTATTTTATATTAAGGTTGTGTTTCTTATTCTTTTCTCTTTTTTGGCACTTTCCATAGTACTAAAATGCTTCAACCAAACATCTATCTAAGGCACCTATGTGTTCACAAGTGAAATGCTCCAGTTTGTTACTAACTATTCTTGAAATTCCAAGTTATAAATTATCATATTCTAAAGTGGTCATTGTTACGTATGCATTCATATGAGTTTCATCTAAGATTTTATTTATAAATTTCATTTCACTTTTATCATTTAAGATTATCTGAACTAGTTATTCGCTTAAAAGAAATCATTTAGGTCTTAGAGAAAAACATTTTATGTCTAGTTATCATTGGTTGAAACTTAAATTCTACATATAACATTAACACTATTCATCCCATGATCATGCATATATTTATACATATAGTTTATGTTGGTATCAAGTTTAGTGTGCTCTAGGAGACACGTATATGATTCCACACAAGAACTAAAACAAAATTAGTAGGATCTTTACTTAATAATATGATAGCCTAGAGTCATGCTACAAATTGGAAGTGCACTTTTGCAATCCCTCTGGAAT
Source organism: Saraca asoca (assembly GCA_026873985.1). Taxonomy (NCBI): domain Eukaryota; kingdom Viridiplantae; phylum Streptophyta; class Magnoliopsida; order Fabales; family Fabaceae; genus Saraca; species Saraca asoca. The sequence continues at coordinate 25,576 of JANHAO010001379.1, forward strand.
TTCCTACAATAGCTGTGCAAGCATCTTCATAGGTTGGCATCTTGTAGGCTTGCTAAATACTTAAATTAGATTCTAAAAAAAATGAAAATAGCCACTAGTAAGTCAATGACTTAGTAAGTAGGATGCATCCTTTTAGGCTTTATATTCAATTCTATCTGTTGAATATGTTTAGATATTATCATGCATTTACTTGTATAGTTTCCAATTTATTTGTCTAATTTATGTATGTATAATTTATCCAACATAGGAATGAAACTTAGTAATCTCTTCATCCTCCACAATAATAGACAATTCTTGTTTACAAGATACTATTATATTTTGATACCATACATATGGGATACTCCAATTACGAATCATTGGAATCATTATCATATGCATATGATCAAGTGCCATGCATGGGCATGCAATCCATTTAAAGTATGTATACAAATATAACCAGCATAAACATACTTTATCATGCATTCTTAGTTGTAAATAAACAAATATAGCATACACATTTCCTCCTTATTACTCACAAGTTAACCTTATTCATCTCTCCTCCTCTTATGCCTTTAAGTCATCCTTATCCATCTTTCCTTAATTCAAATATTGTGCTCACAATCAAGAGTGCATTTTTATATACAATAACTTTCCTTCACTAGTCCCACCATTTCCACATTTAGGGAATTCCAACCTGAATTTACACATTCAATACACAATTTAGTATTTTCAAGCATTCACATAACTAGTATAAACAATTCAATCAAACATGCTTGTAATAGTATTGGATAGCAAGGCCATTACCTTAGATGCTTTTAGGCTAGAATTGTTAAAAGCTCTAAAGCATATAAGCTCTAACTGATAGTGTTGTATTCGATCATCCAACCACCAATTACAACACATTCATAATTTCCCTTTGGCAAAACACATGGTACATACTCATATAGAAGGCTAAGGTTGTTTTATAACCATTAAGATCAAAATGTAATAAATGCTTTGTGATTGCCTAATTAAAGCTCTACCACAAAATTCAACCATTTTAAATATTTCATGCAACAACATATGATTTTATAACAAAACTCCTATTATAAATTTCTAGTTTTTTACTTTTAGCAAATCATAAGCATTCAGTTCTCCCATATTGATTTTAGCTATTATTTATTTATTGTTCAATTCTTAACTATTATAACATTTACTCATCACTTTCTACTATATTTTGTGAAGTGAGCGACAAGCTCATAAGAAGAGGAGGAAACCTATATTTTCTTTTACTTTTAGCATCCAAGTAGAGACTTTTTGAAAGAAAATAGCTTAAGAGAGTTTTTAAGTAGCCAAGAAGAAAGGTTAAAACTACTAACCAAAGTTAGGCTCATGAGTTTGGCTTCGAAACAATGGTTAAAAATGTTAGCAATGCCCTCGATTTTATGCCCAAAATAGCCATTAATTAATTATTTTAAAAAATTTAAAGTTAATTCCTTGTAATTTTTCTTAGCTTAAAATTTAATTCCTTTATGTGAATGCCTACATCCTCCTATGTCATACTTTAGTTTATTGTATTTTTGAATTGTCATTAACTTCCTTTGTTAGCCATTAATACCTTCTATTTTTATAAACATTTGATTGGTCGTACTTCAAATGTTACTATACCATATTTATGTACACACAAAAACTTTATTATTTTTGCATTATTATATCATTATTTTCCTTATAAGCTATTTAAATAATTTTACTCTAAGTTTAACATTTGTTTAGTTGTTACATGTACATTAAGATTGACGTTGTGCATCCTCTAGTCTTAATGTTGGTGGTGATGTTATAAAATAGAAATGCACTAAAGATGGCTAGTTCTTGATTCATTTAGCTTATAATTTACCTATTGCCAATAATGATATCAAGGACACCTTAAGGAAGCTAGTTTAGAATTGGAAGCAATTACTGAGATGTAAAACTTTCATACAATTGTGTGCTTTTGATAGGCTTCTTACTAATAATTGTCACCATCATATGTCTTTTTCTAAGTCTATTGGTTACTCTTTATGTTGTGCTTACATTAAGGCATGTTCTAAGGGATTGTAACCAAGCCTCAAACATTTGGCTTTGTATAATTCATCTTAAGCATTAACAATCTTTCTTTTTAATGGATTAGAATAAACTGCTTAAAGATAATTTAACTAAAGACTAGGAAGAGAGTTTGATGTTACCTAGAGCTTCATTTTTTGTGTTTTTATTTGCTTCATTCAAAAGTAAAGGAATAGAAGGATTTTTTATGAGAAATTTCATGGAATGGTGGTGAAGTTATGACCATTTTAGTTAGTACTGCTAATATTTATAGATCAATAGGCTTTGATTTTGACACCATGAAGAAGTCTATCAAGAAGGATGAGCATCTGATTTATTGAAGCTTTTCAAAAGTTGATTATATTAAAACTAATATGGATGGTTTTATCTTGAACACCTATGATTCTTTGCTAGCTACGATGGGGTGACTTAGAATGCCTTTAGACCTTACTAGTTTTTCTCATAATTTTGGTGTTTGTCCTATCATAAAGGTAAAATTATGTGGTTTATATGATGGTCTTGTGCTTGCCTAACATTTAAAAGTTTATAAGGTAATGCTTGAGTTTGATTCCTTATCACGATGCAGTTGGTATCTGATGAGTATTTAAGTTTCACCCCCAAGTTCCTTTAATGAAAGTGATTCGTAACTTGTTGAAACTTTCTTGTGGTGTTTATATCCTACACATGTCGAGTGAAGGGAATACATTGACAATTTCTCTTACTACTTTGGGACATTCTCTTTCACTGGATAAGATAATTATTCATAAATGATGCAAGTCGAGTAAAATTTCTTAGAGTTTGTTCTTATATCTTTGTTTCTTTACCACAAAAAAAAAAAGACTTGCTATGAAATATGGGTTGGGCAAAGTTTTTATGAACAATTTATAGTAATTTGGCCTATATGTATGAACTTCAAGTGTTGGACAAAGCTTGATAATTAAGGTATTTAAAGAAATGCCTTACAAAAATGAGTTATTATGTAATTTACTTTAAATATAACTCTAAATTTCCTATCAGTTATAACATGTTCTAGAAAATCTTTTCCTTTTCTATTGCTTGCTCTTTGTTTTTATTTTTTTAACCTTGTTTGTTCTTTGCATCAATTAAAATATGACTTTCTAATATTTTGTGTTTATGACTTGATCGAAGTGAGAATTGCACACAAAATATTTTTATATATAATACAATAAAACTCAAATTGAATTTTGACAGTAGAAAGGATGATCAATATGGTAGAGATTCACCTTACAAGCATTCATGTTTGTATATTTTTAGTGTCTGATAAAGTTAAAAATCAATATGGCTCATGGAAGTAGTTCATAAAGATGATGATCGTAAAATATATTCCTTCTTAGATACTCATAATCATGGAGTCATTTTAAAGGGACATAATTGACTTAGGTAAAGTAGCACATATATACAATAAAATGATCAGTTGTACTTTAATGGCTTTAATTCCTGGGAATCACAAAAATAGAAATAATCAAATATAAATTAATTGTAAATGAAGTATTATTAATGTCAATAACAAATTCATCACTTCTCGTAAAGAAAAGGGAATATTCTATGTTTTCCTATGAGTTATACTTTAAAAATTCTCAATCAAGGAAAACTGAAATCAAGAAAAAAGTTTCATAAGTTTTGCATATTGAGTCATGAATTTTAGAACTGATGTATACTAATTGTTCAATTTGATCACAAAATTGCGTGATTGAAAGGGCTATGTTGTACGACAACTTCTCAGCCACAAGCTCAACAACATCATCTTCTCACTTATCATCAACATCCTCATAGAGCAAATATTGAACAGGTTCTTGTTGAAATTCCACATTATGAATCCTCTTGATAACATTTCCATTGCCTTTTTACAAAATCACCATTTCACTTATAACCCTTATCTCGTTTTAAATTTCATAAGTTATCATTGTTCATTATCATACCCTTTACAATTTTGTATTCACCTTGTCTTTTATTCTCATACCTAATACATTTTAGAAAAATCTTTTTCATTCTAGTTAGTTAGACTATGATTGATGAAATGATTGTTCTAGAATCTAATGCAACATGAAACCTTATTCCTTTACCTCCTAGAACATTTGTTGTAAGATGTCAATGGGTTTATATAGTGAAGGTATGCTTCGATGGCAAAGTCAATCAATTAAAGACTTGTCTCATAACTAAAAGTTACACCTAACTTTTTGGACTTGACTATACACATACCTTTTTTTTATTGACAAAAATTGTCTCGATACAACAATTTTTCTTCATGGATGCCATCAACCGCTAGCCTCCTTTATCAGTTGAATATCAAGAATTCCTTTCTTCATAGTGGACTAAAAAAAGAGAAAATGCATATAAAGCAACCTCTAAAGTTTGTTACAGAGGAATGGTCACGACTAGTTTTTCATCTAAATAAATCTTTATATAAATTAAAATAATCACCTCAAGTCAAGTTTGGAAGATTTAGTTAAGTGTACAAACATTTGAAATGATTTAAGACAAGGTTGATCATTCTGTATTTTATTAGCATTATTAGCACTTTTCATCTAATGACGTATATTTCTAATAGTATGTGTAAATGATATAATCATTAATGAAAAATGATTACAATGGCACTGATTGGTTGAAGCAGCATTTGTTTCAATATCTTTGGACAAAAATTTGCATATGTTCGCATATTTTCTTGGGAGTGCAATAACCCAATCAAGATATGACATTATTATTTCTTCAGAAAAATAAGCATTGGACATTTTGGAGCTATAAGTTCTTTCATGGATTCACTGTTAACCTTCTACCAAACCATGAGTGGCACTCAGACTCGAGAGCATATTTTAGACTTGCTGAAAAATTAAACTCACTCAAAATCATTAGATCTGACATTTCCAATGCAATTAATGTTGTTGGTTAATTCTATAGTTTTCCTCATAATGCCCATTATAGTGCAGTGATCTAAAATATATTAAGGCATATAAAAATAATAGTTATATAAGAACAAAGGAAGTATAAAAAATTATTGCATATACATATTCTGGTCAAATAGGATGTCCCATATATAGATGTTAAAAAAATTGATATCATAAAAAGTATAAATTAAACAAATTATAGTTGAAAGACCAATGCATAGGCTAAATATTATACTATATTTAGCTACTTGTATATCGACATCACTAAAGCTCGCCCAAGAGCTATAACTTTGTAAAACAACAACATGAAAATTACCTCTGCTAATCAAACAAAAGTTTTACACATACCAATCAATTTAATTTTTGTTAAAGAACCAAATATATAATAATTACCATTTTATTGAAGAATAAATTGTTATTATCAATTAAACAAGTTCTATAGATTATATTGGTAACAATCTTGACAGGACTTACACACCCTACCTTGGGGAAAAGTATAAAATTTTGCAAAATCCTGCTTTAAAGATACATAAATTATTATTAATCATATATTCTTATCTTTTTTATCTTTATTTTACATAATTGTCCTGATTGATGATTTCTCCCACCATTAACCTTCCAATCTCAAGTACAATTTACCTCTCAACTATAGCCTATAAACAGTTTACCCATGTCATTAAAAAAAACTGTACAAACCATCACAATGATGGATTTGCATTTTTGCACATGACAAAGTGAGATTTACCTTAGTCGAGAAAGATAAATCACACATTCTAAAACTTCAATGTTAATTTGCACACTTTTTAAACTAAGATAAATCACAAATAAATTGTAATTTAGGTAAATTAATTGTAATTTACCCAACTATATGCATGTGAATAAAAATTTACAAAACCTCCGGAAAAATAAAATCAAAATGATCTCAGGTCAGGTTACGACACAACATACCAGTTGTACTCACATCATGAAGGAAGCTGTCAGACTTGTGCGAGAAAATTCTGATTCTACCTTCAGGCATATGTTCACTTGTGAAGGTAGACAAAAACACGTGAAACATAGCTATGCTTTCGCAAACTCATCAGTAACAAAGATTAAAGGAAATACTATATAAATTTCCAAATACAAAATTCTAAAGATACGTCAAGTTCTCTTTCCTCACAATTCCCATTGCGGCGCAATAGACAAGCGCATCACCCAAGCATACTTGTCCACAAGAGTTGACATTCATTGTTGATGCATGCCGCAAATAAAAGTCAGGCAAGCTACATAAAACCCTCCATCCAATAAGAGCCTTTACCTACTATTGTCTTCAAGACAATGGATGTCGCCTCCTGCAATGTTACCAACTTATCAGCTACAATATTGAATGAGAAGGGCCAGATGATGATCTTAACCAAATACCTAGCACAATCATTAGTCTAACGGCCATAGATGTAGATACAGGTATGGCAATTAACATTGACAGCGGGTTGTTTCTTCAACCCCTTTATTTCAAAAGTCATATTTACTATTCTTTTTCATCGATGGATTATGCAATACAAAAGGGTGGGAGAAGGATTGGATCAGTAAGTATACTGAATGCAGTGTTGGCATAAGAATATTACAAAATTTTTCTGGCAAAAACACGTTGATTTTAAGGTACTTACACCACCCAGGCTCATCCATGACAATGAAATGTTGAGGTAGGCAAAAATGACCACTCAGGAATTGAATCCAAAATGTAAATCGAAAATCTTGTCATATGTGTCTCAGACACTCAATTGCCTTCAATTACCTTTTTGGGCGGCTTCGATCTTCTTCATACTCCATTACTCCACCAGATTCAGAGCTGATCTCTTCATGCCCCCGGAAGTCAATGTCGGCCTGCTTACAGTTTGTAACTTCTGCCACAAAGTAAGTAAGCCACATCGACTAATATATTCCCACATTTGCATTTAATATTATTAATCTATAAAAACGAATAATGCAGCACAGGGAATTTATCTGTAAAAATTACAACCGGAACTTCTATGTTGTCCTAAAAGACTGCATATTCCTCCAAACTCTGGCATAGGATAGCCTTGAGTGTAACTTGGAAGGTCAAGTACAATGTCATACTTAGCTAAAATTAATTAATAACAGAGCGCTAATCTGATAAGTGAAGTGATAATAGTGGAGTTGGTACAAATGAAAAAACAGAAAGATATTGATTGATCTAAAATTCAGGTATTTGTTAGTCTCTAAATAGAAAAATTGGCGATTATCCAAGTAGTTTATGGTAACAACTAGTTCAACAACAATTCCATCATCAGGTGTACATGAATTAAAGGCTGCATGGAATAAATGTGTTTTAGAATGAGTAGTTTACTAAAATTTAGTCACAGCTTTACAAAGATACTAAATGGAATATACCAAAACAACATGATATATGTAAAAATCTTCCTCTTCAGAAGAATCAGACACTGTATATTAGCTTATTGTAATACTTTTTGAACCGATGATGCAACTGTGTTCAACGTTAGGCCAGAAAAAAAAACCAACCCAAGAACACCCCCTCCTTGATACGGGAATAGAAAAAAAACACAGAAGGATTTCATAGCAAATTCTCAGCCATCAAAAGAGAATTAAGGTTGGCATTGAATAAGCATTAGGGTATGTGGGTCGAGCGTATAATGGTTTGGCAGC
>JANHAO010001380.1:0-33165 GCA_026873985.1 Saraca asoca
CCAACTCAAGGCTTTCCAATTGTTTCCTCTCTATCCATCCAATTAGTGGACAACCAAATTTTGATTTGTTTTCACAAATTTTCCAGACAATAATTGGAAAAATCCACTACTCTGAACTCCTTTGTTTCTCTGTTACTGATAATAAATATCCTAACACAAGATCAGCCTCCTCATCAGGTCTTTAATCATCCAAGAAGACAGTCGATGAAATCCTTAAACCAGGATTATTCAAATTAAGATTTAAACCAGGAACCTTATAGTTGGAAAAATCACCACATACACACTCGCAGAACCAGCAATTTTCCTTTGGCTCGAATTTGTAATGCACTCCACCCATTAATTAACACGCAAACGGCAAAACTAAGAAGAAGAGAAACCACAAAATTTTAAATAATACCCACAAAACAAAGGTCAATCCCTTTACCAATGAAGAAAAAAAAATCAAATAAGTGCAAAGAAAAAAGAAAAAGAAAAAATTACCATGAACTGATCGAGTTCCTTATCATCTCCGAGCATAGTCTGAGTCCCATGTCCCAAAGCCGAGTACTTAGTCACCACATTCTGCGACTGCGCAAGCTGAGCATCTATCCTTGGCAGCTGGTCAACCGGCGTGGCGATCCGCAAGCACGCCACGTGGGCCGACAGCAGCTGTTCGTACAACGGGTGCGCTAGAATCTCCGCCTTGCACCGAGCATTCTGCCAGTTCACCAACCCCTCGCCGGCACCACCACCGCTGTCCACCACCACCGCGTCGCCCTTGTTATTGAGATTATCGCTGTTGGCTTTCAAATCGGCAGATTCATGGGATAAGGTGGCGCCGGCGATGATGGAGTCCCCGGCGGCGACATCGTCGATGACCTCGCTATGGTTGCGGTGGAGGATCGGGCGAGCCAGCCATTGGCTGGAAGATTGGGAAGTGGGTCCGTTGGAGTCGGAGGCGGCCGTGTGAAGGTTGAGGAAATTGGTGCCGCCGTTGTTGGCAGCGCCGTTGTTAGTGTTGTCGCTGTACTGGGTGCGGAGGATGGCGTTGTTGAGCCAATTGGGCGCGGTTTGAAGAGGGTGTTGGTGGTGGGCATCGGAGCCCGACTTGGTGGCCGAGTCATTGGGCAATATGGTCCGCAACGAGTTGTCGGAAAGAGCCTGGTTCTGCTGCTGCTGTTGGTCAGTGAAATGGTGGAAAGGGAGGTCCTGGGAGAGATGCTGGTTGTGGTAAGCCATATAACTGAGAGAGAGAGAAAAACAAAAGGAGCAAAGTTAATGTTTTTGCTTTGCTATGAGTTCATGGCGTTTGGTGAGGCGGAGGAAAGGAAGGAGAGAGAGAGAGAGAGAGAGAGAGAGAGAGAGAGAGTTTGGTGTAGCAGTCTATAAGTTTGTAGGGATATGAAGTTGGAAGATATAAGTGAGAGGGTGTAGTGTATTTTTGGAGAAATGACAAGCAAAGTACAGAGAGAAGGGACAGGGAAGAGGAGGAGGAGGAGAACTTGTGTTACTGTAAACGTATATACCAAACAACTCATAACAATTATTACAAGTTTCCGATTTCTGATTTTCTCATAGAAACTGATTTTTCATTTTTCATTTTCACAACTTATTATTATAATTTTCATTATTTATTTTTTAAAATTTTTCCCATCTTTTGCTTGATTGGAATGAAGAAGAAGAACAACAAATAAAATTACGAAAAAAAAAAATACAATTTTTCATATTTGGATGGACAAGAAAATGAAAACAAAGAAAAATTTAAGTAGAAAATATGACCATGATGCCCACAAAATTTTTTTTTCCCCATCAATGAATAGAAAATGAAGAATTAGCATCAAATTTAAACTCGTGACAACAAGAAAAAATTATCTTGTCATCTAAATTAATATCAATTAATTATTGCAAAAGTATATTTCAACTTCCTAAATGGTGAATGTAAATATATAATTATTTGGTGCAATATATACACTTCATTTAATCATGTTATATGGTGCATTTCTTATTATAGCATGTTTAGATTCAAGCCTAAACGTTTGTTTGGTCCACTGCTTTATTTGTTGTTTCTTTCTCTCTAAACATGCAATTAGTCTTTTCCACATTCCATGATAATTTCTCATTTTTGTGTAATTTAGGAAGTAGAATACAAAGGAAAAAATGAAATTAGATTATGGAGGATGCCAAGAATAATTACACAATCAATGGTTAATATTTATTAATCATGAAATGGATAATATGGTAATTTCAAAATATATGGACTCTTTCTTTTTTTTTTACATAGCTTCTTCATCTGTTTATTCAGGTGACCAATGTTGTATTGCATATGAAATATAGCATCAACCCAATGCCATTTATAACGTGATTAGATGTCCTTTTCTGTCAGCACAAATAATCCTAAATATTCATGACTAATTTAATTTAGTACAAACAACACCAAATATGTAAAGTATGGTTTAGTGTGACATAAATTTTATAAAATTTTAAATGTTATAAATAGGACAAGCTTTAGTGATATATGTGTGCCACAAAATTTTAAATCGTATAAATAACATTTTCAAAAACATAAAAGTGTTAAAATCTCAATTAAAGAGAAAAGGAAAAAGATAAAAGAGTTACTTGTGACACTTTTTAATTGAATTTTTTGTTACAATAAACTTTAAACAATAATGAATAAATAAATAAAAAATGCCTCAACTCTCCAAATGCATCTGACTCAAAATTCAGTAATAATTTGTTAAAAATATTTTTCTTTACTCTAAACACATCAAATACTTCATCCCAATTAGTAATAATTTAACTTAAAAGCATATTCATTATGAATTGATTAAATTTCATAGTAAAATTCGTTTGATTAACAGAAAATTATATAAGTAAGAAGTAGCAGGTAAATATTATTTTGGTTGACCACAAATGAATAAAATAGGGAAAATAGACTTTCTAAAAAATTTTACTTTCCACAAAATATGATAAGTTACTTATTCATGCCTTGATATAAAGAAATTCCTAGAAATTGTCAAGCAAATAATATTAAATATTTTTTAAAAAAATAACTTTTTACAAAGTATAATTATCCATAAGAATTTATTTCATGTGTAAACAGAACAATCCATAAAAATAATTATAAAGATTTATTAATGGCTCACATACCTTTTTTTCTTTTTAACTAAAATTGTAATATTTTCCATTTTTCCAAAACTTCAAAAAGAATTATTTATAAGACATGAAATTTCAAATAATTATGTGATATTAAGTTTGCTTTAAGAGTTTATTTGTATTTTTTCTTTAATTTAATTCAATATTATTCTAAAAAAAAACCAACAAATTGTGGGCTAAAATAATAATTTCTTTACAACCATTTCAAACTTTCACATTGTTGAAAATCTTGGTGGGATTAGGAGTATTACCGCAACATAATTGAATAATTGGAATGTAATAAAATATAGCGTATGAGTGGCCTTCTTGATCAATTTTTCTCTGTTTATCTTTTTGTTTTGTTTTGTCTTTGCTTACGTGATATGGTTTTTTGGAATAAACAACCGGATGCAATGTAACCTTTGCCCAATAATCATCATATACATTAAGATATCATAAATTAATATCATATAATCACCGATTAGATGTTTACTTTTGCGTTGTTGATCCTAATGAGGTATAATTTAATATAAGCCAATTACAGAGGAAGACAAAAAATAAAGTTGATGGAAATCAACCAAGAAAAAAAAGAAAAGAAAAGAAAGTCGACGGAAGAAAAACTTCAGATTATTTGCGTGGACTTTTGAAGGCCGTAGATTCAATCCACGTTGAATAAGTCTGATCCAACGGTATAAAACTATTCTCGTGGCAGACATGTGGATTTTATTTTTCCTGATGTCTTTTCAGTCCATTAATTATTTATTAAGTTTGGTCGGAAACCAAAGCGCGTGGAGAAACTGAACAAGTATTAGGCCTACTTACTCAGGTACTGTGTTGTATACGTTGGTGTGTGTGAGTGCTGTGAAGTACAAAGGTCAAGTAATTGTATCTGAATATAAATTATGAGATGCCACCTTTTCCTGCCATTAGACTCTGCTACTTTTGTTAAAAAAAAAAAAAGTTTAAAAATAAATACAAATTTTTATTATAAATAAAAATATTTATTTTACTCTGCATAAATTTTTTGTATTAATATTTCTTTAATATAACACAAATATGATAAGAAAGAAAATGAAAAAAACATAATTGAAAGGGAAAGAGGAGAGTATAAAATTTATGTACTTTGTATTTTTAAGTAATGTTTAATGAAATTATTTTATTCAAAGAGAAGTGCCCAACTTAATTGCACAGTATAAATATGAGTATAACATAACAACTTACACGCGTCTGGAAACTTGACCTACAAAAGTTTACGTACGTTTGAGCACTGAACCAAATCTAACAACTCCAAGGACCAAAATGATCTCATGGTTCTATTGTATCCATGAAAGCCTACTCACACCGCTCGCACGTATCCATCCCTCAAGTCTTGGAGCGTGCCCTCCACGTCACTTTGTTGCTCAGCTTAATATGTAATTGGCTTAACCGGATATAGCCGGTAACATGTCGGTGAACGAAGGGAGGTCTTGTACGAGGGACCATCAATTACGTCGCGGGAGAAGTTCTCACTGACACGCGTCGCGACCCAAGCCTTTGGACCACTTGGAGAGGGGACCACTTTCAGCACGCGCCGGATTGAGCTAATCAGAAGCGTCCAGGTGGAGCGAAGGAGGAGATGGGACCACCGAGAATTTTTGACTTGTCTGACAGCCGCCGGCTCAATCAATGTGAACTGTGCCAAATAGTTGTGGTCCCCATTTTTTAGGAAGAGAAACTTATGTGGTGTGGGGGACTACTTTCTTGCGGGGTCCGCTCACTGTTTTTGTGTTCACTGCAGACTGTCCGCCTATTAAACCCAATCGTTCCTACCAATTCTTGATGTAGCCTATTTCTCAATATTCCCTCTTTTCTTTTCTTTTTTTCTCATTTTTATAATTTATACTTTAAAATTTATTATGTCAATATCGTGATTAATTTAAGTAGTGAATTTTTTTATTTCTTTTCTCTTTAATGTTTGAAGGGTTTGCATTTTCAAATTTTAAGTTTTATTTAAAGTGAAAATCAATTATACTGTTTGATCGACAACATGGTATTTAATTTTTTATTTATGATAAAAAAACTCAAATATACATGATATCTTAAATTTAAGTAAAAAAAATAGAAAGACAAAGTATCACTAGTGCTAGTAAAAATAAATAATAATCATGATATTTAACAGCAAAAATAATAATAATAGTTTGGAATCATAGATTTTAATTTATAGTTTAAAATAAATGTAATAGTTAGGAATCAATCATTATAACTTTTTAGATATATTTAGATATAATTTTAAAATTTTTTAATAATCAATTATAAATAATAAGTTTGATTATCATCATTTATTTTAATTAAAATTACAGAGAAAGAAATATTTAAATTTAAATTTATATTATTCTTATTTTTTTATTATAATTATTCTTATTTTAGTAATAAAGATAAAAATTCTTGTGCATTCTTTTTTAATATATTTTTAATAATTTAATATTAAAAAATATTTTTATATATTATTTAAATAAAAATAAATTATATATAATTAATTATTAAATAATGTTATTAGAAATAAAATAATTTTTTATAATTAATTGTATTTATAATCAATTTCTATGTTTATATAACCTTTTGTCCTAACTTTTTTTTCATTTTATTGTCTCTGTCCCTTATTATATTTGTGCATATCACCCTCGTCCTACTGTATTCGTACATGCTCCTGATTTGGGATCAGCAAAACATATTTCTTTTATGAAGGAAATATAATATGTGGTTAAGAGAAGTCAACACCGACTTTCTTAAGACTTTAAAATGGTTAACTGCCACGGTACTACTATCACCAAACCATAGTTAAATTAATAGAAGGGAAGAGAGCTAACCGTAGTTAAATATTTGAGACTTGTCTGTCACCATTAAGCCGCAAATCTTCTGATAATTAGAGCCCAAAGAAAACTTTAGAATGGTACTCTGTTTCTTCTCTTTCCTTTTAATATTTTTTTGAGAATTATTTAGCAATAAACAAAATTTTGCATGTGTCAATATTCTTTTTTTTTTTTTTATAATAAACTTTTTGCACGTATCAAACCCTAAGCAGTTCATCATTTTAAAATGTATATAATAACATGAAAAATAACTTTCTAAGTTTAAAAAATATTTCTTCCCTTTCTCATTATTTATTTTATGTAACCTAAGGTATAACCAATCTTAAATGTATAAAGAGTCTTGAAAAAATTTAGTTATTTAATCCATCCAACGGCAATGATTAATACAGCACTCCAAATATTAAAGTCCAGGAAGAAAAAAGACAATTCTCCTGAATTAATTAGTATGTCTATTTATTATTTAAGTATGGAAAGTGAGATCCAAAAAATTAAAGGGGTAAAAAATTTTGATATATTAATTCACAATTTGTGCCATACTATATGTTGGCAGCAACAAGGGATCAACAAATGACAATAAGATAAAATTATTTAATATTTATAGGTACTTCACTTTATGAGACAGAATATCTGCTATTAAAAAAAATAAAGAGAATAGAAAATGGAAATTAATTATTTGATCCTGTTGTGATTAGAAAATGAATAAATTATTCATGGACATAGAATCCTATGAGATTATCAAGCGACAAAGGGGAAATTAAAGTAAATGTGGTGTATTATTGTATAATAGTAAGTGAGATTGGATAATGACAATGGACAATTGAATTTAGTATGTCTTTGTCAAATAATTTGTTTCCACCCAATAACGTAATTGACACAAACACAAGCACCATGCGTTATGGTCTTCACCCTTTCAATCTCTCATGTAGCCACTTTCTCCCCTTTTTGCAACTCTTCATTTCACATTGAATTTATCTCCAGCTTGGCTAGCATTGCGAAAATTTAAAAAAAAAAAATTCACCAATAAAAATACTAATTTTAGATTGCTATATGCCTAATTATAACTTTCTTTGATAACATGATTTTAGTATCATATAATCTTTTATTTATAATTATTTTATATATATAACAGTTTAATAGTATTACAAATTTTTCTATTTCAAAACACATATTTATGTCTATCTTTTTAACAATTTCATAATAATATTTAATTTAATCATTTAGGATTAACAGTTGAATTTTGATATAAGATACATTAATAGAAAACAAAAAAGCTTATTGGATTGTTATTATCCAAAGAATTTTATTTATAATTGTTTTAAGATAAAACAAAGTACCCAATGCATGGCAAAATGATAATTTCATAGATGGGGGTAAAAACGGATTATAAGAATTAGGGAATATTCTGCTTGCAAACAAGTTAACTAAATTGGAGGTGGAATTGTGGGCTGTGAAGCATAAATACAAAGATAAATGTATTTTCAATCTTTAAAAAAAAAAAAAAAAAACCATAGGAAAGGACAAGAAAGTAGAAACTAAGAGGCCGGGGATCTGCGGTTATTACTTATTAGCATAGTGCAAACAGTTTAGGATCTACTTGTGGTCACATATTATTGTATTTAGTACTGTTATTTCTATCATTTTTCTAGTCACAATCATAACTGCACCAATACTTCAACTTTAGTCCAAGTGTCCTCGTCGAAATTTTAAGTTAAAAACTTAAAGTATTTTATCAATTTATTAGAAATAATACTCTATATTTCTTAACAGACTTTATCTTTTTTTATATATATATTTTAAATTTAATTTTAAATTTTTTATGTATATGAATATAATAAGTTAGTGATTCCTATAATAAAAAAATAAAATTAAACATTATCTTCTCACGCTGCAAAGATTTGAAAGATTACATAACGAGGAAGGTAGGGTTCCATTAATAATGAACAAATACAATGATGGCTGCATTAACCCTTTTTATTTACTTTTTGGGTTAACATAGGAGCTTTTACCTGACAGAGACATTCTTGCTGAACTTGAATCTTGATCAGAAAAATAATAATAAAAAAAAAAGGGAACAAAGGGAACATTAATAAACGGCAAGTACAGAAATCTCCCTCACATATTGAGACATGAGTAAAAAAATCTAGTGCTAGCTAGACTGCTCCATGTCACTTTTAATACAGCGATAGTTTTGTTTTGTTTTGTTTTTTTTCTTCACAATTTTTCATAATATTATATAGTTTTGCATATAATATCATAAGAATACTCAATGAAAGTACTATAATAAGAGTGACCATATAGCTAAAATACAATTTTGAAATAAAAGAGATATTTTACACTTTTATAAAGGAGGAAATATGTCTAATAATTTTATTAAATCTTACTCTTTTTTAATGCCGTGTTCTGGTATTAATAATTTGGTCAAACTTAGAAGATATTAATGATATACATTCTGTTTTTCTATTTTTATGTTGTGTATAAAATTATATAGATATGGAAAGATTGTGCACGTCTAAAACTTCTTACACAAATATAGCCAACACTATGTTGGGATATATTCTTTATATTTTTTGTATCACTGTGAGTATTTCACAATCTTTCACATTGAAACATAACTGTATGCGTGAAAAGATGTAAATGTAAATGCAACATTATTCATACTAGGATGTATATCCTCTTTATTGAACCCTTCATTAAAATAAGAAATAAATATTATATTTATTTTTCTCTTTAATAATTATTAAATAATACAAATTTTATACACATTTTCTTGACGTATGGAAAGGATGATTTTTGTAAAGTGATGTGATTGTGATTTATGATTGTTAAGAGATTCCTTATCCGGTAAGAAGGTCTAGCTTTCGTGGAGCATCCGCCACCTCGAGCTAACCCCATCGAGCAGTTGGCGGGCTTGTCAAACACCACCAATCACGCATCGTCACGCATCCGATCTTTTCTTCCTTCTCATTCTTTGGACGGTAGTTATGGGCCCACACGTTTTACACGACCATAACAAAAACACCCGTTCCATTACCTTTTTTTTTTAACTCCCTAGTCCTTCACTAATCATTAAAATAATTGATTATCAAACAATAATAATCACATTAGATTAACACAGACTGATTAGATTAGCAAGACCATAAATTTCGATTTTATTTTTTTTGATGACGATAATGTTGGTGTATATGGTGGGTTAGGGTTTAATTTTAATTTCCAATGGGGCCCACGTTTTAAATTTTCTTAAATTGAGGTTTGTCTTTGTCCACATACAGCCAGTCAGCCTTTAATGTGCCAAGCATAGGGGTTTAAGGTCGGTCTTTATCTTTCTTTGTTTTTTTTCCTATTATTTATCAGTTTTATCTCTGTGTATTGTTTGGATCGGACAAAATGGAAAGCTGGATATATAAACTTTATCGTTTTGTCTTTATTTATTACGAACAGGAAAATATCAGTTCTGATAAAAATCTCTTCTTGTAATATCTTTAGCCATACATTTACGAACTGATATTTAACAAAATGAAGGTTATTATTGATCTTAAATTTATTTAATTAAATAATAAAAATTATGTGTAAAAATTTCATATAATAAACTAATATATAATAATATTTTGAATCTTTATTAAAATAATTATAAAAAATTACATAATTTAATAAAATAGTTAATTAAATTAATTATAAGTATGTTTTGTATATTTTAAATACTTGATTTACAAATTTTTAAAGTTGATAAAGGTAAAAATTCATCTTATCAAAGTTGAAGAGGTATGCATATTGCATTTTTTTCCTAGGTTTTTTTAATAAAAAATATAAAAATATATAAATATAAATATGTATTTATACATTTTAACAAATATGAAAAAGAACCACACAAAAAAAAATGGAGGTTGGTTGGTGAGAGACAGAAAAAATTGTAATGCTTGAATATATTTTTATTATTGTGAGACATTAACTCTTTTTTTTTCTTCTTCATACTAAAGTCAAAGTCATAAAATTCAGCAAAACTCATTCACTCCAACCATTTTATAAGCTAAGTTCCTATGACGTACCATGCTCTAAATATGAACGTCTTAATATCCATTTATGTTACTAATTCAGAATTAACAAATAAAGAAATTAAATCATATTCATAACCATAAATATGTAGGGTAAAAGGGGAATACTTTAAATCTTTAATGGCCTAATTAGGGCTTAGTTTGAGATTCCAGCTTCCATAATCAAAAGTGTGTGGTACAATTCCATAAGTAGGTGTTTAAATTTAATGGTGTGGTCCTTCCGAAAGGGAGAGACAACTGAAAGTTGAAAAGGTCTGAGGTACGTAGGAAGCAAGGAAAATATGGAACATCCCTCATAAATATTCTCATTCATGTTATGGAAAACACTTGTGCGTATAGAATCTACTTTTTCTAAGCATACTGCTGAATTATTAAAGGTTAACTTTGACCAATCCCTAGGAGCTAAGCCACTTTGATTAAACATAAACTTCATTGCCCTTCTACAATATGCAATGAATTCCAAAAAGAAAATCCTACATAACCTGGCTAACAAACTTCTTTTGAGACCAAAAGCATGCCTAATGCTTTCTTTTCCTCTTAATTAACATAAATAAATCAGAACACTAAGTAGATGTGTCAAAAAAGATCATAGCTAGATCCACATCGTTCAAATTTGAATATAGATTATCACATCTTTCAATAAAAAGTGTGAAATTCATGTGTCCATGACACCTTCTATGTTAAAGAAATATGATAAACTTGCAACTAAACTAAATGTAAACTTGATTTTTTTTAATTGAGAAGTTTGCTAAAAAGTCAACTTTGCTTTTATGCATAGCAACATCTGTCATTTTTATAGCGATGAGAGAATTAAATCAAACCAAATGATTTGATTATCATCCATTACATAATTTAATTTGAATCAGAATAAAAAATCATTTTAATAATTGAATCATTTTAAGTTAGAATAAATTGATTCGATTTTCAAAATTTGATTAGAATTTTTTTTTTTATATTTTTAGACTACTTTTTTTTTTTTGGGTTGGGTTGGTTCAATAAATCTATTTGTAACCAAAATTAATATAAGGAAAAGAAATTTAATACTTAATTAATTAAAAACTTATTAATTTATATAATTTCTTTTATTTTTTATATAAAATATGAGTTCATATTTACATTATATGTTACTTATTATTTAATTTTTTTAATAAATTTATATAAATCTATATTTATCACATAATTTGATCATTAGTTTAATCAGTTCAACTAATCAAATTATAATTCAAATGATTTTTTTAATTTACTGTCCGATTCAATTTTTAAAATATTATATTTTTATTTTTCTTTGAAGTATATAAATAGTAAGTTTAAATATCTTTTACATTAAACTGAATATATTCAATAAACTTACAAAAAAATTATGAAATATGTGATTATATCACTTTTAACAAAGTGCCTAAGTTGAAGCCTATCATACTCTTGAATGAATTCTTGTTGTACGTACCATTGAATCAAAACGCTTGATGGTACGCTGATTTGGTTTGCAAGTGTAACTAGGGCATGCTGAGAGGATGAGGAAAGCAAAAATTCACGTGAGGGGCCAATCAAAACAAAGCTGGAATTGGCTTTTTTCTATACCACAGCTTTACAGGCATAGAGTACATAGACGGACAAATAGTTGCAATCACAAACTTTAGATGCACAGTTTGTGAAAGAAGCTTAAAGAAATTGAAAAGAAAATGTGCAAGACATACGGAACTGTCTTAATTGTAGGAGTACGCGTGACAGTGGAGCTGGCCCCTCTCTTGCCATCTCATTGGCCTTTTCCCTTATCCTTAGTTCTCTGTCTGTCACTCCATATGTTTCGTCTTC
Source organism: Saraca asoca (assembly GCA_026873985.1). NCBI lineage: Eukaryota > Viridiplantae > Streptophyta > Magnoliopsida > Fabales > Fabaceae > Saraca > Saraca asoca. The sequence continues at coordinate 11,822 of JANHAO010001380.1, forward strand.
AGCACTTTTTCCATTCCATCTGGTTTTTCTCTTCTCTTCTTTCGATGCTTTTTTCGGGTTCACTTTGTCTAAGAAAATGATTGCCAGAAATCAAAGCCAAGTGGTGGTATATTTGTTATCTCTATGGAACAATTATAGAGGGGGAAGAATTTGGTTCAAAAAGTGAGACTTCCCAAATAATGCTCTTTGCATCATGAAAGCCACGTTCAATATTCCATGGACTTATTCATTTCAATTATATAATATTCAGATATTATTATAAATTTTTTTACATGTTATGATCTTAAAATGAAATATTATATTTTACTTTCAAAAAATATTTATAAATCTTATCCTATGACCAAAGCACCATAGTTTTGGAGGAAAGATTTCTGTGATTGGTTTAGACATAAAGTGGTCATTTCGTTTGATGTGAGTTTACTTTAATGAGATTAGGTAATGTTGAAGGTTGGATTAGGATTGTCCGATGCATGGCTATTGTGGCTTACACATCCAAATCCAAGTGTTCTCTATCCACAAGCCAATGTTCCTTTGCCAGCCTTCAACTGCCTTTAAATTAGGCTTTCCTCAAGTCCAGGACCACAAATGCACTTGTGACCGTTCTTTCCATTGCTGGACCACTTATCCACTCATCTCTCTCCACATCTTCTTTTTCCTCTGATAGTTATCTTCACACGAGACGCTGCTTGCTTCGAACCAGTCTCCGGATGTTTAGTACACACCAATCATTATTCTCTTTTGTTTTTATCAAGTTTAGTGGTAACACATCATCCATTTCAAGAAGGCATGTGAAGTGCTATATTTATATATGATATCATGAATAAGGAGTGAAACTATATATACATACACAGGTGCAAGAAAATACTGTTTTAATTTTGAAATAAAGAAAAATACATACTTCAGAAGAAGGAAAAAAAGAAGATAGAACCCACGATAAAATGGGGTCCCAAAAAACATGAAATCCATTTACCCCTTGTTTCTTTTTCTCTCCTGCTGCAATTCTCTCATATAGTCAACAAATGAGAACAGCAACAAGGCGGAGCAAGTAAGGGGAAGCAAGAGCCCCCACCAAGCAATGTAGTTGATATGATAGATGAGGAAAAAAGGCATTCATAAGGACACATGCATTTCATACTTCCAGCCGTGCCGTCAAAGACGCTTCCCTTTTCCTTTCTTTCTTTCCTCCAAATTTATATATATATATATATATATAGTGCAATTTTTTTCAACAGTCCTAAATTACAAAATATTTGCATTTCGAATTAATGAATATGTAGAAATAATTTGACAATTTTTTCATGAAAGCCCACCTTGCACTTTGACACAATTCCAAATAGTTTCCAATCATTGGATGATCAACAAAGGATGAATAATTCAAGTCGTGTAAGGAAACGACTATTAAACAAGGGCAAAGATCTAAATTCAAGTCACACAACTATTAGCACTGGGCCAATTGACTTGGGACGTGGAGTTAACTATCGGAAAATTTAAACAAATTAATCTCTTAATCTTTAAACAATAATTAGTGTGATCGAATGTATATACAAGTAATGTAACTGCATTAACCATCAAGTGAAAATTTTGATCATGCTATCATTATTTTAGAAGGCCATTGATCATTCATTTATAAGCATAATAGTTGATATACTCATTATTAATATAAAAGATTAGATATCTCCTCTTAAGATAATCTTTTTTTATATTTACTGAAACTTTGCTTGATAATTAATTTAAACGTCAAAATATATTTAATGGACTATCTTCATTATGTGATACTAACTTTATCACGTGTAGATCATCCTTTTGCTGGTCCTCAATCTCCCAATTAGCCTTTCTTAGAGGAAGAGTTTCACACCTCATAGTTTATATTCTTTCATATATGCACAATTTAAAATTATTAAGTATAATTTAACAATAAAATATTTGAGTAATATGTAAAAAATTTAAATTTAAACTTCCTTACTATCAATATAAAAAAAAAAAAGAAAATAGAAAATTCACGCAAGCACATATTCAAAAGATAGTATAAAAGAGTGTGAAATACAATAATGCTATTTTTTTTTTTAGGAGTGTTGTCGTGCTGAAGAAGAAGTGAAACTAAATTATTGTGCTTACTATTTGTGTTTTGAATTATTGTGCTTATTATTCTCAAAGCACACAACATCACTCTTGTTTGGTTTGGTTTGAAACCATAAAGAGATGGATGCTTGCATGATATATGCTCTTTCTTGTCTTGTCACACCAATCTGCTGTTTCTTTTTGTTTTTTATTTTAAAAATTTCTTTGTTACTTGACGGAAGAAGCTCAAGATCAGAATCAAATAGGATAAACGCTGCTGCGGTATGATTTCTTTGCGTACCATACACAAACAGGTTAGAACGCCAAAGTGTAAACTTTAGGCAAAATTGTTGGACCTTTTTGCCAATGCAATGCACTGATAGAATACTATCATTATTTCAATAAAATCAAGAACTTTGAGTAAAAAAAAAAAAAAATCTTTTGTGGGTCTTAACATAAATTTGACAATTCAGGGCCATGAAAGAACACTGTTGTGTCAGTTCCTTAGTTTTGTAGCTTTATATCTTTTATAAAATCTTCAGGGCCTTGTTTTTTTTCCCAAGACAATGAAAGAATATTGGCATTGTGTTCATTGGATGGAATACTATTCTTACAAAAAAATAAATAAATATTATTCTTGATGACTTTTCAAGTATTCTAGGATATATTTCTTGAATATATATAATATATTTACATCAAAATCAATAATTTAAGCCATCCTGGCGTTTGGATCTTTTTTTAATCACAAATTTCAAACCAAAGATTGAATTTTTCCTTTTTATCCAAGAATTTGTATGTGTGAAAGAAATTGGTCAAGGAGAAAAAGAAGGACGCCGCCAATGAAATGGACCAAGTGGCAAAAATAGAGTGGGAGTTGGTATGTCCATAGAAAGTCGAACATGAATCTCCCATTTTCAAAATTGGATCTAAATTTTAAAAAGAGGTAGATATAAATTGTTTTATTAAAATAATAAATTTTAATAAAAAATTATAAATTTTTAAATAAATGATCATATTTTTCTCTTTTTAAAATTAATAATATAACAAATTTGAAAGTTCGATTTCTATGACTTAAACACATGAAGCAGGTTAAAACAAAGGAAAGGTGGTTGTGAAAAGTTAAATGTACAGAATTGCCCATTTGAATAAGTAGATAGAAACCAACAGGACACAAATTGATGCTTGAGGAAACCGTCTAATTCCTCTGCACATGAGGCTGTCCTGCTACGTTACCAACTATAGGGTCAAATTGGACATTCAATCGTTTTCAAGTGTGTCCTCAAGTCCCTTAATTCCCACATTCTTTTGGGTCACTTTCCTTCCCATACATCTTATTTTAAATAAAATGTCCTGTTTCCAATCTCCCAACTAAGATACCTTAAGAGAGTGACCCAATTTTCAGTACCATATGCCCCCACCACCAAGATCACTTACCCTTTTAAAAATATATTTGGAAGACATAAAAATAGAAAGGAAAAAAACAGAAACAACAATCTTCTAAATTGAAATGTGAAAGTAAACAAGGCTCGATTTTTTTTTAATCCAACCCATTAAAAAGTATTCTCCTATTTTTTTCTCTAAAAATGAATTTAAAATAAAAAAATGAAAGAAAAATTGGGATTTTTTCTGTGCAAACAATCACTAAAAAAAAATAATTCATAGGCTTCTAAATTATGAACATGAGAAAAAAATGAATTTTCAACGATATATCCTTTCCCTTTGGCTGACATTGACATATTATACTAACACAGCTTATTCTGTAAACATATTTTGAAGGTGTAAATTGTGCATTTGCAAAGTAACGTCCGAAAATGAAAGCGGGTAAAACCAATCGCATTAATCGCACGATCCAATTCCCTCTCAAGATTTGTAAGTGTTGTTGATAATACAAAAAAAAAAAGAGCAAATTAAATATAAAAATGAGAAGGTAAAAATACAATTTTGGTAATTTAATCAAGTAGCTTAAATTGCATCATATCTTAAAAAAATTGTTTGATCGATAAGAAATTATGCTAAAATTATAATTTATTAAGAAATAATAAATAAATATATTATTTAATTAATCATTAATTGATAAAATAAAAAATTTTAAAAATTTTATTTCTTATAGCACGAGAAACTATCTACTTATCATTCTCTAAATAAAAGATTTTTTTTATATAAAATTTTAATTTTTATTACCAATTAAATATCGTTAAACATTATCCGAAATGATGACGAAGAATTTACGGTCTTGAATTTCTCTCTTTGTGGGAACCAAATCACCTCATAGTATTTATATTTGAGTTCAAATTCATTGAATGTGAGACTTGACAAATAGTGTGTGGCGATGGGAGCACTTTGGAAGTGAGAAAGAAGAGAAACTTGTCACATGCAATAAACATTGAAAAGGAGACCACGTCCTAAGCTATAATTTTTGATTTGTTGGTTCCTCTTAAGAATTTCTCAAAGGGTCATATCATAATTATCAATGCTAAACAACTAACAAAGCAATTATCAACCCATTTTAGTTTAGAATTTCAATTGCAAATTCTCTATCATCAGTACCAAAACTTCTCAAAATTATTTCAACAAATTATAATAAAACAATTTCTTAACATTGTAATTGTCATTATCCATCATTATTTTTTTTATTTCACATTTTCCTGATTTTCCAAAACTATAACATGCATGTATCATTTTGGCCAACCAACTTATTATAATTTAATCTGTCCTTTTCCTCAATGTTTTCTCTTTTTTATTTTTATTTTTCCTCAACATTAAAGTCTGAGAAAATATTTACTCCATTTAAACTTAATTTTTTTAGCCTCTGAAGCAGCCCATTTCAAACCTTGAAATGCGTGATGGCAATGAAGTTTTTTTTAACAAAGGCCTCACGAAGATAAAATGGGTCCGACAATCAAAGGGCAAATAAGTCAAAACAAGCCCAATGAACGTTGTTTGTTTTCTCTTATGTGAACAATAAAAAAGACCAACAATTGAATTTTCTCAACTAGCCCTTTACACATTTTTATAAAATCCAAAAACATTTCTAATTATTACAGCGAAAAAAGGAAAATTGATATATGCAAAATAAGCTCACTAACTGAAGCTTCTCCCATGGCTTCAAAATAAAGTAACAAAAAAAAAAACCTGAAATGTGAAATGAAAGCTGGCAAACAGAAATTTGAGAGGTGGCTTAACAAGAAGGTTTGTTATTTTCTATAATTCATATTGTAATAGGTTTAAATTTTAATGTCAACGATTTTAAAAGATTAAATAATATGTAAATATTTACCGCAAACTTTTAAAAGACTCTAATAGTCTAAACTTGATTTGTCCTAAAAAAGAGCTAATAATTAGAAAAATATGTAATCCTAATTATTTGGTACCAATATTACACTTGCTTTGTGAGATATAATTTAATTATACTCCCAAGCTTATATTTTATAAATGTGATTTCATTTTTTATTACAATATTTCAAACGTACATTTTCATAGAAAAAATGAGGTGAGTATACTTTTATACACGTAGAAGGGTGTAATTATAATTAATCTAAATATCCAAAGACTGGAGTACAATTTATACTTTATATATTGATAATATTATTATTTTCCACACAATAGCTAAATTAAATGCTAATTATTTTTATAGAATTATATCCGAGTTTACATATTAATATAATAATATATAAAAGGCAGTATCCAAATTTTCAATATTACCGTAAATAAAATGAACTCCAAGTAACATAATAGTACTCGTCCATTTGGAAAAACGATAGGAACAAGCATCGTTACATGTATTGGCAAAATAATACAATTTCCGTTGAATACACATGTCTGTTTGTCACCACAGATCCCACTGCAGCGTGCCGTGTCACTGAGGAAGCATCACACCCAAAAACTCGAAAGCAAAATCTGATACTCCGAAACACAAATTCTGAAATCAAGTTCACTTTTATGCATTAAAGCTGTCATACAGTCCCAAGAACGCGGACGTGATATGGTGGTCCACGGCAGAAAATTGGTTCATCGGCTGAATTGGTCCTCGCGCGCGTTCTTAGGATGTCATTTGCATCATCAATCACTGCAGCAGATACTAAAGTATACTCACCGGGTACAAGAAAATACAAGCAGAAAGAATGATTAATTTCTTGAAGCGGCAGAATTTCCATTGAGATATCACTCAGAACGCCTGAAAAACGAAAAACTTTTGAGGCAAGATGATATAAATGCGTGCTAATCACAGAAAGACGACAAAGATTAGATATTACCAGTCCATAGAACAGTTGCTTTGCTACCATCTACGCAATTTTCACCAGCTACATCCCTACACGTAATGTTAAGACTCATTTTGATCACATCCTTTGTGTTATTACGGACAATAACCTCCATTGGTGTCATTTCATGTGCAAGCACGGAACCTTTTGATGCAGGAGATCCAATGTTGATATTGAAATCTTGATCAGGATCGGCATTTTCTGATTGAAAACCATTTCTAACAAGTCGAAAGCCAAATGTCAATGGATCTGGCAGCAAAACATCCATAACTGATGTCTGCAGAGCTGCCTGGATAGCATCTTTGATATTTAGCTCTCCAGAGCTACTGCGTCCCGAGTGCCATCGAACCTTTATTCTAGATATAAGGTTCTTGATACAGGCATTGAGTTCAGCTTTGGTGTTCTTTTCAGAGAAAGATGCATTTCTGCCTCCACTAACCCCATCTGCTTGATTATCCTTCACAAAGAAGGAATCATCAAGAACAGGTAATTTAAAATGCTCAAGCGGCACAAGAACCCTGGCTGAGCAATCCCTATCAATTCTTGTTTTAGGATAGCCATATTCAGCGGCACCATGTTCAGAAGAGAGATTACTACCCCCATTGTTGGAGTTCTCAAGCTTGACAGAAACACTAATTTCAAACACAACATCAGTTGGATTAGACAGCTCGAGTTCAAGAAATCGCAGTCCCCAACTTCCTCTGAAAGGATCAATTTTCACCAATCTGTCCATTTTCGTCTGAGAGTCAACTTGTTCTCTGTTAGAATTATTGTCTGCTTCAACCAGCTTTGGAAGATTTTCACCAACATGTGCAGGAAACTCCATTGAAAGCAAACGAGCCTTTACAAAAGACAAACCCTGCAACACACATACTTGCAGAGGAACAACAAGGCGCCTGCCTGGGGGCACAGTAGACCCATTCGTTGGAGGATCTCCAGAGGTTTTCAGTGGCCCTACAATTGCAGTGGAATTAGCATTGCCACTTGATACAAATAAACTAGCATAAGCCAATAGTTCTTGGCAGCAAAGGAGATTATCATTTGAAAAATTACTGTAGGTGTCAATAGACTCAATACACCATGGGACAGAATTGGAAAAAAGGCACTGTCTAAATCCAAAATTTTCAAATGCCAGGGTAAAATTTAGAAGACAATGACATTGAAGAAATAGAAGAGAACACAGGAAAAGAAACAATATCTCTTAATCGAATTTGAGAAAGCAAATGTTAATTAGAATCCACAGGTAAAGGTTTTGATCTGAAAGTGTGCTAATGTAAGGACTGTGGAATGAACTGCTGGGTTATGAGGAAAGCAGCAAACAACTACCAAGTTATAAAGAAAATACCAGCATAATGAATCAACAACGAAGGGCTGCTTCCATCTTTTGAATGCCTCATAATGCTTCCAGAGACAACCTTCCCAGAACCAGCATCGGGATCCAAGCTGACCTGCCAGGCTCTCAAGGTCACCGGTAAAGTCACTTCAGCTCCTGGCTTTAGAGGGAGGCATGATTTTAAAGTTTCAGAAGAATATGAGATTACAGAATCTTGATTTTTTCCTGACAATGAAATATGTGCCTGCTCAATTGGAACTGTGCCCGCATTAGCCAAGCTTATCCATATGTCACGAATTTCACCTTCATATAAAATGATGGCACCATCACCCCCAACAACATGAGACACTAGCAATGGAAGTGGCGGTACAACAGAAATATTTGGAACAGATACATTCTTCAACTTTGGAGATCCACAACATCGAAATGGATCAGAAAGTACAAGTCCTTGTGTTGCTCCAAGGAGCAAATTGTCAACATCTCTGAACAGGTGTTCAGTAATAACACCAAAACAATGGACTATACACCCAGGGATTGTAACTGGCCCCACTGATGTTGGAATGCCTGATAAGGTGATCACCTTTGATGAATTTGGTGGAAGGCTTACACTCAAGGGGAAAGCATCAAAATTTCCTGAATGCACAGACAGATAGATGCTCTCTACCATTAAATCGAAGCCACATGGATTTGCCAACTCCACCAAGACCTGGACAGGCTCTCCAACAATCCAAATAAGCTCCTGCTTCTTGATATTGTTTGACTCTCCTTTGCTGAATGGCGTATATATGAAAGGACCTGAAGGAGCAGAACCTGCCCACCAGTCCTCTCTTGCTGGATTGCGTTTCACGATGTCCATTTGTGTGGGATGGAGAGGAAAAGAATGTAACCTGGAATCATTGATGATAGAATTGCCACATAAATAGTTTATACATCATAACAGATATCATTAGAATGTGGAGATCATATAGAGAATTTTTGCATTCATGACAATTGATAAGTAAATTTCAGCTATCACAAAGACCAATGGATAGAAAAGTCCAAGAACAAATTGCTGAAAAGAGAAATTTTCAACATATGTCTGCAACTGAGGGCAAAAAGGAGAAATAAAACACAGTGTGCCTAGAAGCAATAAAGTGAAATTTGATTTGGCAATTCTTGGAAAAAAGTAGTTTTGCAAAAATAATCAGAGAACAAATTCAAGCCATTATTTGCAAGTTACCCTACTAATAAAGATAATCAAAGGGTTTTTAGTTAAGCAGAGATGGAGTATATGGAGTGCAAGTTCAGTAAGAGCCAGGATGGCAATGTTTTTGAAGTCAAAAATGGGGAACATAACATACCAAAAGTCGCACGGTTTAAGTACCTAGAATCCATTTTACAAGGATATGGAGAGATTGGGGATGTCACAAATAAGATATAAGCTGGGTAGATGAAATGGAGCATGCTGCAGGGGTTATTTGTGATTGCAAGATACCCATCAAACTTGAGAAATACTACTATAAGACCAGTGACACTCTATAGTAGTGAGTATTGGGCAGTGAAAGGCCAACATGTGGTGGAGATGAAAATGTTGAGATTGATGTGTGGACATACATGAAAAGATAAGATTAGGTATGAATACATGTGAGAAGAAGACCTGTGGACACTTCAATTAGAAAGGTGAATTTATTGGAAAAAAGAGTCTGCTTAAAAGAGGTAGAGGAAGGCCCAGGAAAACATTGGGAGAAATCATAAAAAGTGATCTCAGCTTTAAATGGTTTCACGGAAGATATGATATTTGATATAGTATGACGGCACCATTTAATCCATGTAGCCTGGCCCACCTAATGGGATAAGGTTTGGTGGTTGTTTTTGTACCCTACTAATAAATTGATAATTGAAAGACAGCTGCATTTTGCACAAGCGTGACAAGGATCTAGAGTATCAATGACCTAGTAGACACCTTATAAAAGGCAAAGCAGGATCAGCACATCGAGTCCCTGGTGGCAGTCTCTCAGCTGAATTTGAAAGTGCATTAGCAAGGCCATCTTGCCCAAGAGGAGTTATCAACGGATAATAAGATCTGAGAAGTCGTGCTGCTGCACTCCACGCAGCAAGAGGATCTCCAGCACGAACAGCTGACAGCAGAATTTCTCTTAATACAACCATCTGGAGGGTGCTCCATTGAGACTCGAATAGTGAGACTGCTGATTGGTGATTTGTTTTGCCACTATCATTACTTGATCCATTTACCTTCTGCGAAGACATTAATTAAATTCAAAATTCAGAGTGTACAATATGAAGTTAATAAAATTACTGAACTATCAACTTTCTTTGACTGTGTTAAATACTTGTATATTAGCATTCCATCCTTAACATTAGTAGAGTAGAATCAGTATTGTAGAATCAGTATTGCATAACAGATATTCAAAAGTTCACTAAAGGTTGCCATCTCATGAAATGAATATATAATTGGGTGTTTAAATGGTTGATGTTCGTAAACTTACATTATGCAGAGAATTATCAAAGATTGAAGCTCTACTTTGGACATGATATGCTCTGGTGGTCATCGCCAAAACTTGCATAGCACTAATTGCAGCTAGCCTATTATCTTGCTGCATATATAACTGAGCTACCTGCCTTGAAAAGAAAGCAGCTTTTCTCTGGTAACCAAGACTACCATATAAACGAGCTACTTCAACATATAATATGAGTCTATCACTGGCATCTATTAAAGATTTAGCACCATCTGCAGCATTTGTCAACAACTCCACAACCTCCTTGGCTAGCTCTCTCCTGTTCATTGAGAGAATTAGATATATTTGTTTTAGAAATAATAAAAAGTGAATCCATTGCTCAACATAGTACTAGAACTCAAATTCCTTCCAAAGTTAATGCATGCGTTGTCCAGGTAAAGTTCAATTTTATGTTACAAAAAAAAATAACTTGATAGTACATAACTTTCAAGTGAAATTCTGGCAAATAATAACTAAAATTTTGGTCTAACTTCCTCCAAAAGTCAAAGGAACTGAAACGGGAAGAGAATAAAGCTTGGTTTGGTAAAACTTCAGAGTTTAGATAAATAAAGTTTTCTACAAAGAACTCCAGAAAACGTGTACAAACCTACAATTTCTATCTTCAGAGTAACCCCCCTTTCTTTTCATCTCAATTCAAGAATACTAAAGTTAACCTAACCTAACCTTCCATGCACAGTATATTACATGCCACATTGTAAAAACACATACCTGCAAAGGAACCTTGCTAATTTCAAAGTAGCTTCAAGTTCAAAGCTTAGGGGAGAAACCCTGAACAAAAGGAAAAAAGGGATAGTGAGAAATGACTACCCATTTGAATAATATCTAAAAGGATAAAATGCAATTTTGGTTCCCCCGAAAAATACGAATTGTGTGATTTTGGTTCCTCCTTTTTAAAATAATCTATTTTTGGTCCCCCTAATAATTTAATTGGGTTAATTTTGGTCTTGCCTTGATTTGTCCGTCAAAAGCTTGAAGGAATTGCTGATGTGGATTTTAAATTTCCACCGTGGCCCCCTAAATTTGCCTGTTTAGTTTCCAACGTGGCAGCCCATTTGAAATATTTCTCTGCCATTGAAACCATTCTTCCCCATTTGAAAGCAAGTCTGAGCTAGGGTTTTAATTATAAAGACTTTCATGTCTTAGCCCAGAGATACTCTTTTCTCTCTCTCTCTCTCTCTCTCTCTCTCTCTATACTTTGTCTCTCCTTCTCTATGCGATCTCTTTCACCAACTTTCAAATCAGAAGCTTCACCTCAAATTCACTGCAAATTCTTCTCTATTTCTTGCACTCCAGATTTTAAGAGGTGTGTTTAGGCTCTTTCATGGAGTTCTGAATGACCCAGGAAATTTTCAGACTCAGATTTATGCTTAAATTCTACAGTGGCTTCAGTTCAAATTCACAGTGTTGAGTACTTGAAATAAGTTTCCGCATTTTGGGTTCATCTCATGTATAATTTCAGTAAATGATCAATAAGCTAGTTGATTTTGCTGTTTTGTTGCTGGATGTTATATTAAGTGGATCTCTGTTTTGACTTGATGCTTTGAAGCAATTTGGAATGCTAACCTTCTTAGGATTCCAGGAAATTTGTTGCAGTGAAATAGAGTGAATATGAAAGTTTGAAATTTATTTTAATCTATTGGGGTATCTGGGTAATGGAACACGCGCAAAAAGTAAGCATGCCTATTAGATTGATGGGGAACTGGGATTTTGTTGTTTTGATGATGTAGTAGATTTTGCTCTTCATGAACCCTACCTTAGACTTGCTTTCAAATGGAGAAGAACGGTTTCAATGGCAGAGAAGTATTTCAAATAGGCTGCCACGTTGGAAACAAAACAGGCAAATCTAGGGGGCCACGGTGGAAATTTAAAATCCGTGTCAACAATTCTGTCAGGCTTTTGATGGACAAATCATGACAGGACCAAAATTAACCCAATTAAATTATTAGGGAAACCAAAATAGATTATTTTAAAAAAGTGGGCCAAAATCACGCAATTCATATTTTTGGGGGACCAAAATTGCATTTAAACCTATCTAAAATGCATGTAAGCATTATGATTTAGAGAAAAGCAAAGCTTAAGTAATTGGTCTTAAAGGCAGATCAATTAACAAAATCTCAAAGTCGAACCAGTTACCTCTGAGCATTATCTTGTGATTTCTTGTAATTCATGATGACACTACTGTAACGATATCTAACTTCATCCTCTAAGGCAGGATCTTTCTGGCCCATTCGGTCAATCTGAACCATCAAAATAGGACCAAATTAATGTTTAGATATGTGAGTGCAAACAAGAATATCAGTGCCGTTTTCTCAGGACAACTGTAGTCAGCATACCGATCCTATCTACTGCCAGAAGCACTGCATTCGACAGACACTATATCACATAATTTCAAATATTGAAGTAGGTCATGGATACGAAGATTAGCTAAAAATCAGTTATGCTTAAAATCAACGATCACATAATCTTTCGACTCATAATAAGGTCATCTATAATCAATTCTTTCAAGATCAACTACCTGTAATTGATTATGCTCCAACCAATATTCCCACCACTATACCAAACATAAGCATGAAATAATATCTGACATGCAAGGTTTCCCTGTTCGACTAACTTTATCCTGAAAACATATGAAATTTATCCCTCACTGAATCGAGCCTTAAAATCGTGCTTGATGGAATTGCATTTGAAGTATGATTACAACAGTTAATCCTTTTCTGTTAGCCGCCTAAGGAGTTCACAAAATCCAAAATGAAAGTTAGAAACACAGGATAATGAAGAGAAAATACCAGTAAGGCACAAACGCTACCCTCCAATGCCCCAGCATACCAGAAATAGTCCCCCGTCAACCTGGCAAGTTCCAGTGCAGTAGTATAATGGGCATTGGCATCAACAGGCGATCCTGCCAGTAAGCAGTAATCACCTATGGTCTTCTGAGCGCGCCCAAGTCTTCGCTTTTTGGCCTTAATAACCTGCATTTTAACCAAATATTCAAAGTTACATTAAGTTCAAATTGCCATAAGACTACAGCACGTCAAAATCAGAGATAAAAATAGTTTCCATGATGAAAACTAAATACAGATAATCAGGACACCTAAACATGAACCTCCTCTGAGCTGAGACTAGCTTGAGAATCTAAAGGTGTCTTGAGTATAGTTCCTGAAGATTCAGCCTGAAGCACCCATTTTTCAAATTCCATCAACAGCGAGGCAGCAATTTCTTGCATCATAGTGTTCAAGTGGAATTCCTGAGTTTGACGATCAGCTGGAGGAAACAACCTCAAATTACCACCCTTTTTGCACCCCTCCTCCAACTGCAACCAAACGATAGAAGAATTAAAAAAACATGGAAGCAAAAAAGAAAAAAAAATCATTTTTCTTGATGGATTCCAAAAAATTAGAAAAAACCAAAAAAAAAAAAAAAAAACCCACCTGCGAATCACCTGGGCAGAAAGCAAAGCATCGATCCACAAGCGAAGAAGTGTAAGATTTGCAGGCATTCGAAAATTGATCGATGACGGAATCGAGATCCGGTGACGATGGGCAATGGCAAATGCCAATGACGGCCAGCGTCTTGCGGTGCGATTGGAAATCCTCCCATGGGCTTGGAGGAGCACCGCCCAGAACGAATTTAAAACGGATGGACCCGGAGTCCCATGGTTGGTGCGCAAACGGTGATTTCTGGTGCTCAGTGTAGAAGGAACTGATCGCGGAGAGTGGGATCGTATGGAGGGGGAGCAGCATAGAGTAATAGTCCCGCAGAATGCTTGGCGGCACCGTTCCGGTCGGCAGCACCGCCACCTGAATCATCGACGAGCTTTCAATACTCACATCGGGCTCCATTGCAGAGAGCAATTCAGTGGAAAGCAGAAACTCTGGCACTTAGTAACTGTAGCTAAATTTGATCTTAACTCTTAAACGAAAGATCGGAAATGCTAAAATGACCGAAGTACCCATGTAAACTTTAACTGACTATTTTGCCCCGTCTTCTTCTTTGATCTGGCGCCTTCTTTTACGCGGATCCCTGCAAGTAATCCTGAGTAAAGAAGAATCTATCATGTCAGCATCAGTAGAGAGCAAAGGTGAGGGCTTTGCAGCTCAGAACAAGGTGCTTCGTCTTCAACAGATTCTCGACTTATGCTCCAAAGTAAGACAATCCCTTCTAACCTTTTTTTTTACTGATTATTTTTCCCTATTTTCTGTGAGAATGTCGTTGCTCAGGAACATAAGGTGGAAATTTAGGTTAGTTTGAAACTTATATAAAGCTACGACTTAGCTTAAATACTTAAATGAAGATCAGTACAACTGGAACAGTGATGGTGTTGTTATTAGTGAAAGTTTTGAATTAGGTTTTTTTGGCAACTTGGAAAAAAAAGAGATTTATACCTTAGGCTCCGGAGAAGTGAGGTAACTTACTCTTCCTTTTTTTTTTTTTTACTTTAATGTTTGTATTTGTTCTGACTTCTTAGGTTATATTTCCAATCAAATAGACCTTTTTCAGTGGATTGAGAAATTTGTACATCAGGAACAGCAAATTATATTATTACCTTTGGGTTTTCTTCATGTAAATTGCTAGTTAGTAGTGGTGAAGATGGGTTAATGGAAGAACTTAAAATGTCTGTATCTCTATGAACTGGAGCGGTATTATTAACTTGATTTTATACTTTATAGTTGAATGAAGCTGGGGATTCTCATCAGTGTGAAAACACCATCTCAGAGCTTATAGAATTCCTTGATTCTATATTGGACGTTGCTCTATCAGACCCAGACAATGAACATGAAGAAAATCGTGCATTTGAAGTTCTTTCTGAGATCTATAATTATATCCGTTCTCCTTCACTTGACCAGGTGCGTGAGCTTCAGCTTTTCAATCACATTTTGTATCCAGGATGTTTGGCACCTCAGTAATGGACTGTGTGCAAACATTCTGATAAACAAGGAATTGTATTGATAATCAATTCATCAATTTTTTTAATTCGTGAATCGAAGCGAATCATGAATCGGTAAGATTCACAAAGTAATATAAAAATAATATGTTTTATGTTATGTATAATAAGATATAAGCATATAAGACAAAAAATCATAAGTTTAACCTAAGAAATATAATATTTTTCTAATATCATAAACTCAAAAAATTATAACTATGGAGTGTTAAAAAAGTCAAGTCATATAGATTCAAAACAAATTTAATATATCATAAAAATAGGGTATCAAGATGATGATGGGACTTCAAGATAAAAAAAATAACGTTTTAGAAGATCAATGAGCATAAAAGTGAGAGAGAATGTGAGATAACATTGTTATGAGTTTTTAAAAAAATTTGAAAAAAATGCCTTAACAGGATATATTTTTAAAATGTGTTGCACAGAAACCAACCCAATTTCTGTTGCGACCTTGTTTTACAACAAAAATAGGGGAGCAAACACAAATCATTGATTAGCTTTAAGGAATCGTATGATTCTTCCGATTTTGACAGCAATTCGTGCGATTTAGAGGGGAAAACGATTCTGTTGAAGATTCAGATCATTTTGATTGTACATTGAATCAAATTGTATGATTTGAATCGGAAATTATATGATTTTGACTTCCATGCTGATAAACACAACAGGCAATAAGATACTTCCCACTATACTTAAGCATGTCTCTCTATCCCGTCTACTTTGAAGGCTTGAAGGCCAGTTGAAGCTCAAGGTTTAAAGTTAATATTTTGATTTTAGAGTGATTTTATGGATTCTTTGGTGATGTCACAGGCGGTTGTTGATGCTCTCTCCTTTGAATTGCCAAAAGCTGTATCAAAGTTTGCAGGATTATCAAATAGAATTTTGGATGTTGCTACTAAGATCATCGATCAGTTTATAGAGAAGTGTGGTCCAAGGGACATGCTTTCAATTCTTTGCAACGTGAGTTTCATAACTTCTACACATATTTTGTTATTTCTATGCACGCGCACACACATGTATGTGGCTACACATACACATGCATCCTCTTTCATGTTAATTTCCTGCTGGCCTGAAATCCTTTTTGTCCTAAGTTTTGGCAGTGCATCTTTTATTCATACTTCTGTTTATCAATTTCTACTTTTTGGTTTGAATTGTGATCATATGCTACTGTTGATTAATTGAAACAGGTATTAGGTGACACGAGTAAGATCACCAAGCCTTCAAGTTATATTGTTCCTCCTTTAACAGGGCTTTCAAAAGGTAATTCAGTGTAGTGAATGAATCTACCACCTAATAGGTGAATAAAGGAAATTGTCAATCCTGTGCCATATTAGGAAGATGGGCAGCAGCTATTTTACATACACATCGAAATTAATGTTTGCTTTAAATTATACTTTTCCTTTGACCAAGTGAAACCCGTTGTTGGTTGCATGTATTGAACTTCCTTTTCATTATCTTGTATTTTATGTCCAACTCTAACGTCTTGAAGCTGCATTGCTAAGAGGTCCACCTTCATGTTTATTTTGTTTTTCAGCATTTATCTCCATTAGGAGGCGTCAGTTTGAGCAAGTAAAAGAAGCCACCCCTATCATTCTTAATGTTTTGAAGGCTGTGTCGTTGGAGTCAGATGATGCAGAACTTGAGGGTGTATTTGACAGAGCTGTAGAGATTGCAAATTCAATACATTCAGTTTGCACTAAGCTGGTCTGTAAATGTACAACAATATATCTCCTGCTTTGGCAGGAAAGTTTTGATATTCCTGATGTTTTTTCAAATTTTCCCGAATTATTCACTTTTGCAACAGGAGGGTGGTGCAAATGAGAAGCTCCGTGCTCTTCTTGGTCTATATGCCCTGCAATGCACGGTTGATATCTCTATACTTCACTACTATTTTCAGTCTTGTTTATAATTTTTTCCCTACTGTTTCTAGTGAACTGTGTTTGTTGCTATTTGTTTTCATCTGCTTCTAATTTGTATCTGATAAGTTGTCATGTACTGTTGATGTTCAGGCTCTTGTTTCAGCCAGCATAAGCTATAAAGCTTCCAGCTGTCATTCATTGATGTTGAAATTGTCGCACATCTCTTCATATTGTGGTTTATCATATCTTACTCTGCTTACTAGTTATGATGTTGAGGCAGTGGCTAGCTTTGTTTTTGGAGGTATGTTTCTTAGTTGCTACATGTTTGCTGTACTATTTCCATGTTAAGTAAAGCAATTCTGACACTGCAAGATGTTTTCCTTTTTCCTCCCCGATTGACCAGATGATAAAGATGACTCTATGGGTTGTATGTCTTATGTCAGACATGGTGCGGCTCTTTCAGGTTTGTGTTTGAAAATTTGGTATCCTTGCCTTCTGTTTTATGCACTTCCTTGTTTACTTCCCAATTGAGTTCAATTTTTGCAGTAATCTGGGGAAGTACCTCAGAAGAGGTTTGTCATGCTGCCAAAGAGGATTTGAGTGCTGTCAAGAATGAACTTCGTAGCGACCAGACCAAAAGGTGGCAAGCAATGGGAACATTAACGCATATACTTACCTTTGTAAATCTGCCGTGGGAGTTAAAGAAACATACTATCAACTTCTTGCTTTGCATCACAGATGGATGCATCTCCAGGAAACACAATGATGAACACTCTGAGTGTTCAAATTATATGACTAGTTTTTTTTCTGCTCTACAGGTAGTTTTCTGCAATTGGCAACTTACTTGTCTATGTGTTCAATCTGTTACTTCCTTCTCTATGGCAAATGCAAAAGCCTTATATATTTATTCTTTTAGTTTGATAAAACCTTTCAGGCTGTTAAAATGGTTATTATGTATGCCCCAGACACTGAGCTTAGGAAAAAAGCCTTTGATGTGCTAAAAAGGGTGAGTTTCTGATACTATACAATGCTTGAAAGTATGTGATAATCCGCATACAATATGAGGTGCACATTCTTTGAAAGTGCCTATATGAAGTTTTCTAATCCCTTGAAGGGATCATAATGGCAATATCCTTGTGCTGCTCTAAATAGGTACTTGCAGATTTTCCCAGTCCTCAAAGGTTGGACATCTTAAAAGCATTGATTGCAAATACTGATTCTTCCTCCATGGTATTTCCTAGAAGCTTGTTTAGCTTGTTCTTTATTTATGTAACTATCCAAAGTTAAATCATCTAATTTTAGTCTTACAACAATGTGGAGATTGCCATTCTCTTAGATCTAATGAGGACGGAAATGCGCATGGAAATCTGCAATAGCACTTCAGCTGGGAATGAATTCACACAGACAAACGGTGAAGCATGTCCAAAAACATTTTGGAGCCCCAGCACACTTGAATCGGTGGAGTTGGTTCTGAGACCTCCACAGGGGGGACCTCCTTCCCTTCCTGAGCAGAGTGATGCGGTATTTCACCTTGTTTACTGTGTTGTTGCCATTTATTTTGACACTGATGCAGTTATTTGAATATTCATCTATGATTATTACCATTTCCTTCTGGGGTTTCAAGTATATAGCATGTTTTGATGTATGAGCGCAGGTTTTATCAGCACTCAACCTGTACAGATTCATATTGATGACAGAATCTAATGGTATGTGGCTTTTATTTCTTGGTTGCACTTTGATAGTTAGTATTGTGGTTCTACAGAGTTAACCTAGATTAAAAAAATTGCTATGAACGTTATTTTTGAAGCATTGGTTCCGTTTACACTTTGTTACAGGAAAAACTAACCACACTGGAGTGATGTCCAAGAGCAGTCTACAGAAGGCTTGCAATGAATGGCTTCTGCCATTGCGTACGTTGGTGACAGGAATAATGGCAGAGAACGCAAATGACTATGATCAGCTTGCAGTCGACACTTTATGTACCCTAAATCCACTTGAGTTGGTGTTGTATCGCTGTATCGAGCTTGTAGAGGAGAAGCTCAAGCAAGCCGCATGAAGCGGGATAGAAAAAGACCTTGTTGAAACAAGTATCTCGGCTTCAATTTAGAATGTACTATTGATTTTTTGGCCTTGTTGAGTTGTTTTTAAACCAGTAATCTACATGAAGGAAGAAGGCGAATGCACAACCATTGCTCTACTAACCAGTTCACAGTTAGAGAAATAGTATTGTAAGGCAGCTGATGAAATAAGAGTTATACATCCTACAACTATGAAGAAAACCGTACTCCCAGTACCTTGGAAGTTCTGTGATATGTTTGGATGTCCAATAATGAGAAGGCAATTCTTTAATCCCTTGGACAAAAGTAACACTTGGAGGGTGACCCACTTTTGACGTTGCTGTTTTATTGGTATTGGTATCTTTTGGAGAACGAGAAACGCAAATTTTCTCTTTCCACGAAATTTCTCGCAAAGGCGAAAGCAACTTGGATCTGCTCTTGCTTTTGCTTTAAGTCTGGGAACGGGGCCCATCAAACGCATTCCTGACTTTACCTTCAGATCTAAGGCTGAAATTGCTAGTTACCCAACAAATACATTTAACTTTTGATGGTTGAAAAAGAAGATCGAACAAGGTGCATCATCCGATTCTAATGACATAAGAACGGGTTCAAACTTCATAGTTCAAACCATGGAATTATTCTCACTTCTCATTTTTCAATTCAACTGAGCTAGGCTAAATGTCTAATAATGAAATTCAACATTATCATTAGAATTGCAGAGACTTTTTAGCATTAGAATTGCAGAGACTTTTTTTAGCTCTCGAATGGTCTGTTGTATTCTCAACATCTCAGAGCTGGAATTTTCATTTTTGAATCTCCGGGGAGGTGTCCTGCGAAGGGACATCCCATATGTCAATAAAGAGACATAGGCAGCATTAAGAATTGTAAATGAACAAGACTTGTAGATTGCATTAGTGAGCGCTTTAACCTACAAAGAATTGTACATTTATGATCAAAAGAATTCCGATGCGAGAAGTAACGAGGTATATCCCCACAACATTCCAGAAAGGAAGGAAAGTGCAACATTAAGATCTAATGGCTAGGATCGGTAGACTAATATTCCCGATTCACCAGTGCCCCTTAGTCTTCATAAG
Source organism: Saraca asoca (assembly GCA_026873985.1). Classification (NCBI taxonomy): domain Eukaryota; kingdom Viridiplantae; phylum Streptophyta; class Magnoliopsida; order Fabales; family Fabaceae; genus Saraca; species Saraca asoca. The sequence continues at coordinate 31,934 of JANHAO010001380.1, forward strand.
ATTTGGCAGTTTCGATCAAAGTTTCAACAGAGAGAGGTGCCTTGGCCTGCACCTACCTGTACTGTGTGCCAGTTGTTCATGCATTTCGACTCTACAATTGAGAGTCTGGTATCTTCGAAGATGAAGAAATCAAAGTATGCAATTTCTCAACTCATTCCACATTCAGAGTAGTTGTCATCCTCAGATGGCATCGCATTTAGATCTGGTATCATGAAAAAGCTATTCCCTGTGGATCCTGTCTTCATTGCCTTGGAATCTGCTATTGGAGGGCTATCATCTCCAGTTTCCTGCTTGTGGTCCTCGTAAGTTACACCTCTCTGGCCAGAAGGTGTCTGCAGCAATTCATCATCAGACTCGGAACTTGGATTGTTCTGAGATTTTGTACTTGCATCAATCTGCGAAAAAAAGAAAAGAAAAGAAAAAGCTGTAAGCAGGAACGGACATTTCTGAAAGTCATTTACACAAACAATACTAACAAAAATATAACTAGAACGTTCAAATTTACCTTCATCCTCTTCAAGCTCTCGTTTTTAGCTCTCTCTTCTATAAAAGTTGCATTTAAATTTGCTATCTCCTGCAAAAAAAGGGGGGAGATTCAATTCAATAACCTGGCCTACCTATACAACTATGTACATGTAAGCCAATGAAAATTGAGGGAGCGGAGAAAATTGTGAAGAAGAAAATACATTTTCTAGGTAGAACCTTTCCTTCAGCAGTGAGTTCTCCTCCTCCTTTAATTCATAAAATGTCTAGAAAAATGGCAAAAATGACGAGTATTATGATTAGATTAGTACACATGTTTACCATATCTGATCAACTATAATGTGCACTTGCTGCCATTAAAAGACAGAAATTTATAAGAAAAAACAAATTTACTAGGTTTACCTTTTTCCTTCCACACCTTTTTGTGGAGCCAGAGTTGCCATTATATTCACTGGTAGCAGTAGCCTGAAAATCCAGTCATTAGACATTATATTAGCTTAAGAGTCGCAGAAGCTAGGAAAACAGAAAAAAAAAAAAGGAATCAGATAGAGGAATAAAGCGAAATAAGGTTGGATTAGCACAAATATATACTCAAAAGTAACTTGTGGCTGAAAGCACAATACAGTAGGAGAGATAACAACTATTTAACAACTGGTAAGAAAATATGGAAAGTGGGACCAGAAGGATGTGAAGAGGCGATGGTTTCTTCAGGATATAGAAAAGACACTGATTCGGCTAAAACGGATTTG
>JANHAO010001381.1:0-33213 GCA_026873985.1 Saraca asoca
ATAATAAGCATATACTGTATAAGTTGTATATCTGATCTTCAGTATAATGAATGTAGGTTGGGCCATCATGTATTTATTCCTGCTGTGTATACAGACCATATGGTCTGTCCATAATCTATTGTATAAATCTGTAATACTTATTACATTATACTTGTATTTATTACGTTATACTTGTAATTGAGTTTTGGATGCCCAGTAGGTTATTGTTATTCAGTCTGGGCCACTGTTGATATGTGTATTTATCTGTAAATTATTTATCAGGTTCTAATAAAATAAGGCCTTGAGCCTCGGTGTCCAAATTATAGGGGAGACTCTGTCAAATTTTCGACAGGAATAAAGAAACAGTTAAGGGTCATATTGTATAGTCAGGCTTGTAGGAGGTCTCTTACGGGTGATCTTCTACGCCGGTCACGGACCTGGGGATTGGGTCGTGACAGGACCATATGAAGTTGCTGGAGATACAGGAGATACACGGTAGTGCTTTACTAAGTATACTAGTTCGTCATTGTCTACTGGTTAGTATCATTCTCCTCTGATTTTCTTATTTTTTAGTGGATGATCTAATCCTATTTGATCTTTTCAAGGGGCATTGGAGACAATGAAACTTAGTGATAAGGTCCTACTTTAGGAAGAGGAGTGAAGCAAGCTATAGCATGATCTAGCTACCGTGACCAAGGAAGTAGCGGAGTTAAGAAAGAAATTAGAGCATACCAAGGCCCATTTACAGAATGTTGACATTATGAGGAGTAAGGCTGAAGAGACCTTCGCTTGTGAAATGACCAGTTTAATTTTAGGACTTTACCAGGCCAATGCGAGCTAAGGCAGAGGAGAGAGGAGATGGTAGTTCTGGCGAAAGGAGCTGAGGTCCTCAAGAAGAAGACACAGGTTGCTTAGGAGTGGGCAGCTCATGGCGAGGAAAGAGCGGTGTGAGCTAAAGAGGAAGTCAAGCGAGCTGCTAAGAGGGTTGCCCAAGTTGAGGAGGATATCGCTAGGGTCAAAGGGGAGACGTCAACCATGGTGGCTCAGGTTGAAGAGGTTGCAATTTCTGACACCACCGATAGCTTTATGTACATCTTATGGCAGAAGCATCTAGATTTTAATTTCTCATTCTTTAGTAGAGAGATTGAGGTGATTATTCAAGGCTTTATTAGGGATGTGAAGGCAACCTCGGCCTCGGGTGCTAAAACTGTTGGTGATCTCCCTGTTTGAGATGACGTCTAAGCCGAAAGTGGCTCACTGATGCAAGAAGTAGCCATAGTAGGACCCGAAGAATAGGTGACAGAGAATCTGCTTGCACCTGTTATGGACTGCTTAGCTCCTTAAGACTCATCTAGTCCTCTAGCCTCTTCTTAGATAGTACCTCTGTATTTTGCTTCATGCACCGTATTCCTGAACTTTTTTCTTGATGCCAATTGTAATTGAGATTCTTCTGTTAACCGTTGTGAATTATTACTTCAACGTAAATTTCTTTTTATTTGCTTCGATCATACTTTTGGATTTTTGCTTAATTAAATACTTGAATATTTTGCTAGCAATTTATGACTTTATGCTGAGATGCTAAATTAACTATCGATTTTTATCTTTTTAAGATAATGTTTCAAGCTATTGATCTGAATGGTTGATATGTGAGTTGAATAATTTTAAGCGAGTTATGTTGCCAATGCAAACTGTAGCAAATAGGCATGGACTTTGTAGTTCCCCAGGATAGCTAGTTGGGCTGTTATCCTAGAATATAGTTTCTTTTTCGAGCATAAGTATAGTTAACTTTGAAGGAATGCATTGGAGAACTCTCTAAACGTAAAATCAACGAAGGAATTTTTGGATCTTTTTATTTGAAATTTTAAAGAATGTTACAGATTTACAAGGCTAAGCTTTGCCTTTATTGGTAATATGGCTGAAGATGCATGACATTCCATGCTCGAGAGACTTTAATCCCATTTATATCAGCCAAGTGGTATAACCTATTGCCCAAATTCTTTTTTACTATGAATGGTCCTTCCCAGTTTGGACCAAGGGTCCCTTTACTAGGTTTGAGAGCACTAGGCAAGATAAGGTGCAACATAAGATCGCCTGCTCTATAATTTTGAGCTCAGACTTTTTTGTTATAATACCTTGCAACCCACTCTTGGTAAGCTGCTACCTGAGGCAAGCCATATCCCTTACTTCTTTGAGGAGATCGAGGTTAGCAACGAGTGATTGATTATTTTCCTCCAGATTGAAAGTAGCTATCCAGTCTGATGTTACTTCAAAATTTACTGGTATCATTGCTTCAGACCCATAGACCACAGAGAAAGGGATTTCTCCTGTGTGGAGCAAGCTATGGTTCTATAGGCCCAGAGCATCTTAGGCAGCTTGTCTGCCCATACTCCTTTTCTAGCCTTTAGTTTCATTTTCAAGATTTGCTTGATGATCTTGTTCACAGCTTCGACCTGCCTATTGGTTTGAGGATGATCTACTGTTGAAAAGCTTTTTTTAATTTTGAAGTTGCTATAGAAATTGGTGAACTACTCACTGGTAAACTGAATCCTATTATTTTTTACAATCTATTGGGGCACTCTAAATTGGCAAATGATATTGTTCCACACAAATTTTTTGATCTTGGAAGAAGAGATCTCAGCCAATTCCTTTGCTTCCACCTACTTTGTAAAATAGTCAACGGATACTACTATGTGCTTGCAATCTCCCTGACTTGTAGGGAGAGGTCCAATCAAATTCATACCCCAAATCGTGAAGGGCCAAGGGCTGACAATTTGTTGAAGGCAGGCAAGAGGAGCTCATTGGATCTTGGCAAAACTTTGACACTTATCACACCATCTAACCAAGTCGATCGCGTCCTTTTTCATAGTTAGCCAGAAGAAGCCTTGCTGGAGTGCTTTTTGAGCCAAAGATAGCCCCTTAGCATGGTTTCCACAATGTCTAATGTAAATTTCTTCTAGGACAGTGTCACAATTAGGGCCATTGATACATCTAAGGAGTGGGGTCGAAAAGCCCCTTTTGTAAAGCATGTTATCGATAATACAGTATTAAAAAGCTTGAGCTCGCATACGATGCGCTTCTAATTTGTTATCTGATAGCTCATTATCTCATAAAGATTTCAAGATTGGGCTTATCCATGAGCCCTGGGCCACAACGATTGTCATTAAGACATCCTTTTGTTCAATACTTGGTGATAAGAGAACTTCCACTGGGATTCCTCCTTAGAAGTCTGTGTCCTTAGTTGCGGCCAAGCGAGCTAGCGCATTAACGTGTGCATTCTGAGCTTGAAGGATCTAGTTGATCTCGTACCTCTGGAAGTTACTAACTAATTCTTGAACCTTCTGGAGGTAGGCGGCCATCCTTGACCCTTTTGCTTGATACTCGCCCTTTATGTGATACACAACAAACTGAGAGTTACTAAATATTTTCAAATTTTCAGCTCATACTTCCCTGGCTAGACGAAATCTTATGAGCAGCGTTTCATATTCTACCTCATTATTCATCGCCTAGAATTCAAATCAAAGTGTGCAGAGGATTTTATATCCCTTTGGGTTTATTAATAGTATTCTTGCCCCCACTTTTTGCTTGCAAGAGGATCCACTACATAGAGCTCCTACCATAGGCTTTTCAAATTTTCTGCCTCCTTTTCAGCCAGTCCAGTAAACTCTGCTATAAAGTCTACTATGGCTTACCCCTTGCTTATTGACCTCAATTTGTATTGGATGTCGAATTGGGCTAGCTTGATGGCCCATTTAAGTAAGAAACCTGAGGCATCAGTCTTTTGTAGAGTTTGCCTCAATAGGTACTAAGTGAGCACCTCGATGGTATGTGCCTGGAAGTAAGGCCATAATTTCCTAGAGGAAAATACGAGACAGTAAGTAAGCTTCTCCAAAGACGTGTAATTCTCCTCTGTGTTCAATAGTCTTTTGCTCACATAACAAACCAAGAGCTGGGCTCCATTTTCCTTTCGAACAAGAGCTGCGCTTATGGCATATTGGGATACTCTCAAGTATAAAATAAGTTTTTCACCTTCCTGTAGCTTTGATAGTAATGGAGCTCAGCCCATATATTCTTTCAAGTGCCGGAATGTAGCCTCACATTCCTCAGTCCATTTGAATCGCTTAGCCTTTCTCAAAATATCAAAAAATGATAGGCATCTATCTATTGCTTTAGAAATGAATCTGCTAAGTGCCGCGACCCAATCGGTTAAACTTTGCACATCCTTGACCCTGATTGGGGACCTCATATCGATAAGCGCTTTGATTTTTTTTGGGTTTGCCTTGATTCCTCTACTGTTAATCAGAAACCCAAGAACTTTCTTGAGGCCACCCTAAATGCACACTTATATGGATTCAGTTTCATTTGATATTTTCTCAAAATCTTGAACATTTCATCTAGATCCCTCAGTTGTTCCACGACTTACTTAGACTTCATGAACATGTCATCTATGTAGACCTCCATAGTCTTCCCAATTTGTTCATGAAACATCATATTGACTAGCCACTGATATGTCATTCCTGCATTCTTCAGCCCGAAGGGCATCACCTTATAGCAATAAAGTCCACGATCTATAATGAACAAGGTGTGCTCCTCATCTTGGGGCTCTATGGGTATTTGGTTGTATCCCAAATAAGCATCCATGAAGCTAAGGAGTTAGTGTCCAGTTGTCGCGTCAATGAGCTGGTCAATTCTAGGTTAAAGGAAGCTGTCCTTTGGACAAGCTTTGTTGAGGTCGGTGAAGTCTATGCATATTCTCCACTTCCTATTTTTCTTCTTTACTAGAATGGGATTAGCTACCCAGGTCAGGTAGTAGGCCTCTCGGATGAACTTGTTTGCCAAAAGCCTGTCTACTTCTTCTTTGAGAGCAATAGATCGTTTAGTGGTTAGCGACCTCCTTTTCTGGTGAACTGGTTTATGGAGGGGATCTATGTTCAGCTTATGTGATATAATCTTAGGTTTAATTGCCACCATATCCTCATGATTCCACGTAAAAATCATCCAAGTTTACCTTGAGAAAATCGGCCAACTGAACTTTTACATCGGGGGGTAAGGTTTTTCCAAGCCCAAGGCACCTCTCACTATCTACCTCGCTGATCTGCACTCAGAGGTGCTATGCCCAAATGTCATTATGGTAGGCACAGTACCTGCTATATTTTTTGTACTTGTGCGGAGTCTTTAAGGGCCTAGGGTGCCCAAAATCTTCCCTGTGCTTCTCAATGGCATATATCCTCTAAGGGGTGTTAGAGAGGATACTGTAATTATGATGGCGACCCTAGGGCTTAAGTTGTTCCCTTCTGACCTTCTTAGCCGGTTGAACTTTGGTGCCATCATTCCAACCCATCTTGCATTTTCCACGACTGCTCCCCTTCTTGCTCTGATTGAAGGTGGAGCCATTCGCCTGGTTCCATTGTCCGAGCTTCTTCGAACCAAAGGTCTCCTCCCATCTGACCTCCTTTGTAGCTTGCTCATAGAATTCTATAAGATCTCCTATCGGGGACTTGTATATACTCTCATATAGCTTTTAGTCTTTACAAAGTCCCACTGATATCACTGTTAAGATGCTATCATCAGAGGGGCTTTCTATGTTGCTTACCTTACTATGGAATCATGTAATGTAATCCTTCAGTGACTCATCCTTTCATTGAAAAATCATAGCGAGGTGACAAGATGGCATGATCTACCTTCTTAAAGCTCTGTATTAATCCATAAATCTTTTTTGGCATTCCTCCTAGCTATTAATGATGCGAGCCGAAAGGTTCTTGAACCATACCTGGGGTACATCTCCGAGAGTAGCTGGAAAGACATGGCATTTGAATAAGGGGTTCCTTATTTGGAGGTCCATCTAAATATTGAAGGCATCCAAGTGGTCATAAGGGTCACTTTTCCCCTTATATGGTAGGATGGCAGGGACCTTGAATCGATAATGGAGAGGTTCCATCTTGATTTCCTTGGAAAATGGGGTCCTTTCCTCGTAGCAATCTGAACGATCTTGAGTTGAGGGGTGTTTTTCCAACCACTACACCCTCTGCAATTATTCCTCCATAATTGAATCTTGTGTTTCAGATCACTGGGTCCTGGTACTATCACAACCTACATTTGAGCCCTCGGTGTAATGCAAGCTCCCAGGTCATCAATTTCTGTTGTGCTCATGATCTTGACGATCCCATGATTCAGATCATGAGCTAGATGAACAAGCCAAGTTTGCTCGTTGAGGTCCTTTTCCAGCTTGATTTTCTTCCTAAACCAGCACCTCTTTCTACGGTCCCTAGTCTGTTCTCCTAACTGGCACAACTTCAGCTTGCTTTTGGGCCCCGTGGGTGTGCACCTGGGTTAATATTGCAACTACACCAACAAGTCTCTTGATGGTATTCTTGAGTGCTTCCTGGTGTCGATGCAATACTTGCACACCATTAGTTTCTGAGGGAATGGCAGAAGCGCTTGCTGGGAATGAGTTTCCATCTCCTAACATGTTTTGTTGTTGCTCTTCATAGCTACCTAGTTAGTTAGCAGCATCATTAGAACTCCTAGTTGTTCATCCTCTCGCCATTATGTTTGGTTGGTGTTTCAATAGGAAAGCAGTCTAGTCCCACTGGGCATGCCAAAATGTTGACAATCGATTTTGGTAATTGGTCAACTAAGGGTTCAGGAAACTAAACTGCTTGTAAAGACTGTGAAGGTATAAGGAGAGCAAGAAGAAGAAGGACAAAGTGGACGCAGAGTTTTTCATGTGGTTCGGCTAAAACCAGTATGGTCCCTACGTCCGTGGTTACTATACTTGCTGTTGGCAGTTGTTTCACAATTCAATCTGGCAGAATTACAACACTCTCAGTTCTCTCTATAATTCAACAGAGTTTCTGCATGTAATTTTCTTACTTCTTGTTACAATGGTCTCCCCTCCTATTTATAGGAGTAGGGAAGGTTACAAATCATAATTTAACATTGTGAAACTATGATTATAGCCACATCAGGCAATACATGCTAGGCGTCAAGTAATAAATGTGGGGCAAATTATTATCAATCTTTTGAGGTTGATTTGCTAATTGAAATGTGTTTTAGACTGTCAAACAGACATTAGTTATGTCCAATTATCCAGGGAGGGGAGCTCGCTGTGACCTTAAACTGAGGGAGGCTTCGAGCTCGCGTTGGGTGACCTGCTGGCTGTCTTCTGTGACTTGGCTTTGGATTGGGTTGTTCCTCTTGTCTTGGTTTGGCTCGATGGGCCTTTGCTGGCCCATTTTAGTCAGCCTAAAATATGCCCATAATAGTTTTCAGATGTTGTAATAAGGATATGACTTTCAATTTAATAGGATCTCCTTTAGGATAATATTTTTTTTAATTCTTATAAGATACAAATGTTTTCGTAAGTTATGAACTTTCTGCATAAGTCTTAGACTTTTTCTTAATGTCACAAACCATCTCCATATATTATAAGTCTTCTCTATTTATGTGAAGTGTGTAGTTGCCGATGTAAGTTAAGAGATATTAAGAGAATAATATCAATATAATTTTTTTTTTACAACTGATTGGTTTGTTACTTTCAATTAGACAGTAATTTTTATATGCCTCACTCATAATCAACGGAGGTATTCATAAGAAAATCTAAGGCCTTTAGTCTTCAATATAGGTATGTTAGTAGCCGTAGTAACTCAAATTCCATTCATAAATCTTTGCCCATATTCAAATACTAAATTCATTATTTATAACTATTAAAATACATTTTATTTATAATATTAAAATTATTCATTTAAATTTTATGTTAAGCAAACATGATATATTTTGAATTTCTTTACATTAAAGGAATATAATAATATATTTTAAATTTCTCATCATTAAATGAATTAAAGCTCTTGCTAAATCTACTAAAATTAATATTTGAAACCTTCAGATTCTTATTCAATTGTGAGCAATTGAAATTGAAAGGGAAGCATATCCTCATCTATGTGCGGACAGTATTAGCCGTTTAGACACATTTCTGCTGTTCAATAACTCATTTAACGTCGCAACTTTATTTATTACAGGCATTGCATTGGCAGAATCAAATGTGAATTAGCATCACAATTCCCCTCCCTGCCGTGTTCGTAAGTTGTTTATGTTGATGCCACTTTAGACAAGAGCCTTTGATGTTATAATTAATTAATTAATTTGTTATCACTATGCAATAATATATGATCGATATCAAATATGAAAATCTGTAAGGAGTATATCCTTTTATAATAATTTATTATATGAGGTGGCCAAGACTCAGGAATGTCTTAATGATGATCCAAGTGTTAATGCTCATTGATGCAGATGGCGTTTTCTCAAAAGAAATGAATTTTGTTTTCAATAATTTGTATGTTTTCATTTTTTTATCTACTTTGTTTCAGTATTTGTTTTTGGCTGCAATAGGTGTGGTGTGATTCTGTGTTCGCCTAAAAATTCTGTTTCGTCAAGGAATTCACCTAGCTTTTAGATATTTTTTTGTTTCGGGGAGTTATAGGTTTCTATTCCACCCACGTGCTTCTAAATTTTGTGCTGGTCATGCAAGTCATTTGATGTTTTGGTCCTTGAAAAATTTCAAATATTCTCAAATTAATCCCTTATTTTATAAGCTTTCTTAAGTTAGCATTTGAATGATGTAATTTACTTCTATATAGGCTCTCCAAAGCTTAAGTTAACTTTATCCATAAGGTAATATTTTGGAAAACTATGAGTTTATGGTATCCTTTGGGCGGCCATGTTTGTGTTTGCTTTTTTAGCTTTTGAAGTTTTTTGTTCCTTTAGACCAATAGAAGAAGGCCATTATATTCGAACTATGGAGCTATGTCGAGGAGTTACAATCAATTATTGATATCAGTAATACTAATTATTGTTAGCCACCTGTTATGGGTATTTTCTGATACTGCATGAAATGGGTTAATAAAGGCCTAGTAACAAACAAGTTCAAGTAAGGAAAAAGCTAAGATTACTATATCGTTAGCTGCATGAGCACAAAACAAGGCAAAAGGCCCAACTCGCCAAAGAACAAGTTCTGGCTTGCATAGCCAACAACTCACTGTACGCAAGCTCGCATCGTCAAAGGCGAGCTCACAAGTTCAATCTCCCTGACCAAAGGCCAGCAGTAACTCCAGATTGAGTCCTAGCTTGCAAATGCGACATCTCACCTAGCAAAAGGGCTTGTCAAGGGTAAACTTGAAGTAGGGACCCTCTCGAACCAAAATTGGTAGGGCCAATCTACAAGAGGTAGCGTGTAGGGCTCACCTGCGAAAGTAATTTACAGAAGTTAGCCATCAGCATGCAAAAGCCATTTTGTAGTAGTTTAGGTTGTCTTGTACATTTATTATCTGATGTAACAGAAATACAAATTGTATAATTATAATTGTAACCTCCCAACCTCTATAAATAAGAGGAGGGGATCACTGTAAGTGAAGCTGAAAAAAGATATTGAAACTCTATGGAAATTTCTCTAAAATTAATAAAAGCTACCGTAGACGTAGAGACTGATGCTACCTAGTTTTAGCCGAGCCACGTTAAAAATCCCATTGTGCTATTGCTGTTCTTCCTCTCTTTTTTGGCCTTTTCAACCAGATTGTAGTTTGAGTCCTTAGAACTTTTCTGGTTGGTTAGATTCGAGATCGAACCAAAATCCATCGTTAACACACCCATTTCAAAATAAAGTCAACTATATGCTCAGAGTCAAAACAAACTAATTAGAATGAAACAAATTGGATAGTTAAATAAGTAAACACACGTGTAAAGTACACAAGAAACAATTACCTTATGATTATCTTGTTACTTTTATTTTTAATTGTTTTAATTTTCTTTTTAGGAGCACATGTCCAATTTCATATGAGCCAGTTTTCATGGGCAGTTAATTGAAGAAAATTGCTCATGATCCTTATAAATAGGCCATTAATGCACTAAGAAGGGGATCTCTCCTTTTTAGTCTAATAATTACCCAAACATGTTTTGGATTCTTTGTGGTGCTCTGCTATACAATTTAGTGTTTTGTTGATTTTTATAACTTTTAGAAATTCTTTCACTCTAATGCTTGTAATTTCATGTATCATTATCATGCCTTTGGATGTAATTCACAACCATCTAGAGTAAAAAATTCTACATATTTTATTGTTTCTAACTGTATTACTTAACCTGGATATTCCAGAAGATTGGAAGCCCACATGTTTCTTGTGTATAACCCATCTTGGAGTTGAAACTTTTCAATCTGCGAAATTTGACTCAAAACAAATTGACATGCCTAGTGAGACACAGTTAAGGTATTCCCAATTTTTGATCTTGTATAATCCTTAGAAGTAATATTATTCTATCAGGTAATTCTAAAAATATGTCTACTATAAGTTCTCAAAATGAAGAAAGACTTGTCAAAAATAAAAATGTTGATAACATTCTACTAAACATGCCATTGTTAACAACTAGAATAATCAAAATAACACACAAAGAAATTACCAAAATCAAAACCAAAATAGAAGAAATTGACAAGAAATGCCAAATAGAAAACAAAATAATAACAACAACAATTCAGCTAGAAATTGTAATATCCCAAATTTTTTCTAAAATTAATCTTGGTAATAAAATGGTTTCTCAAGGAATCCAAAAAGGGAGAAACTGAAGTTCAAGAGTTTTGAAATTTTAGATTTTAAGATATGAATTGTCCAAATATGATAGAAATAAATTATATGAAACTTAGGAATTCTCAGAAAAAGAAAGCTTTCATTACAAATACGTATAAAAGAGAATCTATATTTTTGGAATTTAATTTTTGGTAAACTTCAAAGAGATTGAAACTAGAGTCATAGATACCTAGTGAGTGAAAAGATATGATCTTTAAGAAAATAGTTAATTTAACTAATTTGTACTAAAATTTTGTGACTACTAGTGATCGCTAAGTATGTCAAATTTGGACTCAAACTTGAGGGAAATTGTAAGGTTATTAAGGAAAGAAAAGTTAAGAAAGAGTTAAAGTAAAAGTTAACTCACATTTTTTTTTCATTTTTACCCCTCCAAAGTCAGTTTCCCTTTTCTTTTTCTAGCCTCCATTGGTTGCAATTCATGCAACAACACTTCTTCTTCTTCTTCAACTTGGAGTTTCTCTTTCTATACTTTCTCTCTCTACAAGTAAGCAATTCATTTATTCATGTTAATTTCTCATATTTTTACTACTAATTCCTTTTTTCTTTCTCTTCAATTTGATACCAAAGTCTTGTTAATTCATCAAGTATAATCTTATATATGAATTTTTAAATTTAAAAGTCATTATTTATTTCGCTATTCAACCCATAAGTTCATATGAATTTCTAGTGTTTTTGAGGCTCAAATCTTCTATTTCTAGCTTGTTTTTATGGAGTGAAGTCATAATCTAATCGTATTTGACTAAATGATGTAAGGAAACTCTAAAAAATCCAAGGAAATCTAACATGTCTTCTCTCTCGTTCATGAAGAGTATTGAAGATTTTAGTTGAATTAGTTTGATTTCTTGTTCTTAGCCACTTCTATGAATAATTCTTACCTTTCTTATGAGTTATAAAATAACTAATTGATGATAAACTAGTGAATTGTTGTTTATGTTAAAAAAAAATGGGTATTATATGAACTTATGATATTAATTAATTTTGATTGATGTTGTTGATATCAATATAATGGTTTGAATGGAAAAGCTTAGTTATATGCTTAGTTATTTTGTGATTAAGAGTTGGTTGAGTTAGCACATGAATTTTAGTTAAGGAAATATAAAATGTTCTTATGAAAATGTGTATTTGCACTAAAATCATGTATAAATATGGACGTATGATCAAAATTGTGAGCATTATCACGAGGCTAGAAATTGAAAGTAGTAAAATCACGATTAGAATCATAAGAACTAAACGTGAATGCTTTGATTCAACTTAAACCAATATAGTTTAAAATGAAAGTTTGCTTGTTAAAAGTTGCAAACTTTTTGGAAGTCCAGGATTATATGCGATCCAAATTGCAATCAGGATTGAAAACAAGGATAGGATAGGTTAATTTGAATCATGCAAAATGAGTTATATTTTCAATCCGAATCGCAATGGCCTGAAAGCATAAACTATTTTTTTCACCAAGATTTCAAATTAAATGTACATAAGGGTGATTCAAATTTGTGGCCCTAAAAATGAAATATATGTTAAAGTATGTTTGAAATGCTTATAAGATAATGATGCATTACTTATAACTTCTTCCTTATAGTGGAATGGAGGATACAGTTGGGTTCTGGAAATGATTAAATAATTAAATAATTGAATAATGAAGTATTAACATCATTAAAATATGTTAGAAATTGAGTAATTAAATTTGTAAATACAAATGATATAGATTCTTGGATGGATAAAATAAATATTGATATTAAGTTAGTAATATTGGGAGATATTATGATGGTAATGGATAGTGTATTAAGTGATATGAATTCTAGCTAATTTGAGTATGATAATTAAGAAATCCTAAATGAGCAACTATAAGCTAATATTAATACATCTAATAATTGTCTAAACCTATTAATGTTGTGGTAATAATCTTGATGATTATTATTAAAATGTGACAAGTGTATGGTTGTGTTAGTAATGGAATGTGACCCATGTAATTAAGATTGTGGTGAAGTGTATATGATTATAATTCGATATTTTATCAAAACTTATGCTATGACTATAATGAGAAATGATGATTAATAATGATAAAATGCGATTAAATGTGAATTATGTAACACAATTATTATGAAAAGTGATACTGATTGAAATCTTGAGATTTCCTTATAAGATGAGAGATGATGATATGTGATATACAATAACAAATTATGTGAAATAAATGTGATGAGAAATGATATTATTAAAATGCTTGAAAATTTCCCTATGAGACATGGAATTGCATATGATCTATGATATGATGATAATGATATATGATAATGTGGCAGAAGATATATGATTGAGATTGTGATTGTGATTGAAATGTGCATTTTGTGATGAACTATTATGAGAATTATACTGTTGAAAGTATGAAAAGCTCTTATGAAACTTAAAATGTGAATGATAGGTTGTGATAAGGAATAATGAACCGAATCTTGGATCTGTATATTCTGATATGATGAGTGAGATAAGCCTAGCTCGAAGGGATAAGATAGCATTTGTATAGGATAAGGTGGGAACAGAGTAAAAAGGAGTAGTTTGATTGTTGTTATTTACTTTGCTTATACATTTGAGTTATTACTCTATGAGATGCTAAATTATGATATATGATGTGTTCTGAAAGTGTAATGATTGATTTTAGCTATTGATGCTACAAAGATCATGATTCTTTGTAATGTGTTACTAATAATGTTAGGTAATGCCAACTAGAGCATGGTCATTTATGTATTATGTGAAATATCAAGATGTGATATAATGAGATATAATAATGGGATGATTGATGATGACAGCTTGAGGCCACAAGAAAATTATGGTTCATTATAATATGGCAATGATGATGTGATGTGATACCATTTAGAGGTTAATCTCTGGAAATCTATGATTTGTTTATTAAGCTTGGCATGAAATTATGAATATGTGGTTATGATGAATATATGTATCATTAATTGATAATAAATTCATAAGTTAGGTACATATTTATCTCACTAAGCCCCATACTCACTCTTCTCTGGAATATTTTTTAAATTCTCATAATATTGCCGTTGATCCTTCATTAGAATGTAAAGATGGATGTTGATCCTATTGAAATAATAGCTGATATGTTCATAACCACCGTAATGAGTCTTTAGAAACATATGAGGATGATGTATATTTTAAACGTGGTTGTTTCATGAGCATGTGCCTTGCTTGGGCTATGTTATTGTACATTACATAAATACACTAATACCTTAATATAACTTTGTCTTTTTCCATAACTTATAAATTTTAACCTAATTGTTGTAGGTGATTTTTGGGCAATGCAAAATGAGCTGGCAAAAGCCCCATAAGAGATGAGTCTAACCAGAAAAGGCCTTGATCGTCTAAGAATTGAGGTCACTTGGTAGAGGCATCAGCTCACAACTATGAGCTTGGGACACAAGATTAGGCCAAGGCAGTAGCCCCGGTTCACTGGAGACAAGTTCCAACTCACATGACCAGTGGGTCGGCCCTACTCAAGCTTGAGTCATTAAGTACGAGCTCAATATCGTAGGTCTAAGGTATATAGTGACCCCAGGATAAAAACCCTAGCTCACGAGACGGAGCACACTACTTAGCTAGAGACTCACTGTGGTCGAATGTTAACCTGAGGCAAGCGACCAACCTACGAACACCAACTTATAGCTTATAGGACCCTCTCAAAGAAAGTAATTTGCAGAAGTTGTCCTACAGTCTGTAGAAGCTGATTTGTAGAAGTTCAAATTGTCAACACATTTATTACTTAATATAACAGATTTATAATTCATTAAATTATATTTATAACCTCACAGCCTCTATAAAAGAGGGTGGAACAGATATAATAGGAGGGTCCTGAGGACATATACTGTCACTCTGCCAAATTTTCAACAAAGAAATAAAATCATTTGTGGACGTAGGAATCCAAACAAAAGATTTTAGCTGAACCACGTTAAAAAACCTCAGCTATTTTCTCCCTACTCTTCCTCTTCTTCTTTTGCCCACTATATTTGTTTAATTTCTGCATTTGTTTGACACTTATATAACCATATTACAGTTTAGGGGTTTCAAGAACTATTCTGGTTGATTAAAATTTAGGCTTATGAAATTTTACCGTCAATACTAATTAATTGGATTTTTAATAGAAATGATTTGGAAATATTGAAACAAGTATGGCTAGTAAATGTTAATGGAAATAGGATCAAGACTAGTGAATTATCAGTTCGATGATTGATATTTAAATCAGTCACAGCTAAAAATATTGGTTATGATAGAAATGGGCCATGAGATAATAATGGACTAACAATTAGGGGGTCAATGCCTTATGGCATGCCATATTGCTTGCAAATGGATCAAAATTACCTTAGAAATCTATTTAGTGTGAGTCCTAAAAATGTTACTATTTTTCAATAGCAAATAAATTAAAGTAATCATGATATAGTTCAAATGATGTTGCAACAAATCATAACTATACTTCAATCAATGCTAAAAAACAATACCTTGAGTCAACAAAAAATGAATCAATCACTAGAAAGAATCGAAATCCATCTAAGCAACAATTAGAATAATAACGATGGTTGAAATATTGATAATAATAATCACAATAATCATGATGATGGAAGAGGTATGAAAATGTTGAAAATGAAGAGTATGAAATGGAATGTAACATGGGGGAAAAATTCAGAATGATAACTGAATTAATGATAACATACAAATCCCGATAAATCCAAATCATAATTAAACTTTTTTACAAAGATCGGAATAAAATATCCAATTCCTGATCAAACAATTGTTGAACCAACTAAGAGGACATAATGCTCATCCTAATTATAGGGGTGCATTTCTAGAATAGATAAATCAAATAAAGCCCCCTAGAGGTTATAAATTGTCAAAATTTATAACATTTTTTTGGCAAGGATAATTAATCAACAATTAAACATATAGTTAGTTTCACTACAAAATGTCAAGAGTTAAACAAGAATGAATATTTAAAAATGAAGTTTTTCGCTTCATCCGTAACCAAAATTACTTTTGCTTGAAATTCAAGCTTATCACCAAATTCTATGCATTTTTAGGCATAATTAGAAAAACTATTCAATGACTAATTTTACAAAGGCGAAATGAGGATTGGTCTAACTGATCTATTGAATATAAAGAAGTCACCGATGGAAAGTGTGATGATTACCTATTCAGGTTTTGACAAGTAAAAAGCCACTGTTTTACTCAGATAACAGAATTTGAGATAGTTAAAATTGCTACAAGCTTCAATTTTGCAATTAGAAAAAAACTTGTTAATCAACATATAATTGATATGTCTCAATTGGCTAAAAAAAGTAAAGCAAATTGAGCAATTGCATAAAGGAAAATAGAGGAAAATTGAGAAATTCCCATTTAGATAAAGAAAAAGTAGTGTATGTTAAAGATGAAGAAGAAATAAATGATGAAAATGAAATATATCTAGTTGAATTAAAACTTGATCCTCCATATGTTTGTCCTTTTGCTAAAAAATGTGGAAATTAAAGATAAGATAGACAATATAAACAAAAAAAAAATTATTCTTCTAACATAAATAAGGTAGACTAAATTTTTGACATACTATTAAAAGATAAGTAGATAAAATGTCCAATACCCACAGAATTTTAGCTAAGGAAAAAGTCAAAGATCGAAATTTTTTTACTAAGGTCACTATGTTTCCGAGCTATGCCACTATGCCAAGGAATTACAATCATTTATGAATATAAGTAATACTAATTATTGTTAACCACTTGTTTCAAAATACAATTGATTACTTGTTTAGAGTCGAAATAAACTGGTTGGATTAAAACAAATCAGACATTACATACAATTCAAGTAAACACACGTGTCAAGCATATGAGGAACAGTTACCTCACAGTTACTTGATCACTTTTATTTTTAACTGTTTTCTTTTTCTTTTTAAGAGCACATGTCTATTTTTATAAGAGTTAATTTTCATGGTCATTTGAAAAAAAAAACTATTCATGGTTCTTATAAATAGGGTATTAACACACTAAGAAGGGGATCTCTCTTTTTCAATTTGATAATTATTCAAATACTCTCTATGTTTTTATAACGCTTTGTTATATAGTTTAATGTTTTGTTGATATTTATAACTTTTAGGAATTCCCTTACTCTCATACTTATAATTTCATGTGTCATCATCACACATTTTGATGTAATTTGCACCTATTTATAATAGAAATCTTTATATATTTTGTTGTTACCAATTGTATTATTTCATTTGAATATTCTAAAAAATTGTAATCTCACCTATTTTTTATAAAGGACTTATCTTGGAGTCAAAAATTTTTAAACATTTGAAATTTGGCTTGAAAGAATTATATGTAAGTTTACTTACACATACTAGTATGTACTTAAGTATAAATTTACAAGTTTACTTGCAGATAAGTTTGCATTTATGTCATGATTTCCTTCATGCTATTTTCACCTAATGTTACTTGGCAAAACACATGTTACATACATGTTTTGTGAAAAGATTTGGATTCTTTTAATTTCATAATTGAAGATATAAATTTAGAAGTAAGATAAATATAATTTTTTATTAAAATAACAAATCTTAATAAAAAAAATTATAAAATTCAGAATAAGATATTGTATTTTATTTCTCTCAATTTCTCAAAAAAATTTAGAAATGCACGTCCTTTACGCGGAGGGAGTGAGAAACCTCAACCTCTGTGTCCTTCCTAGTGGTCAATCACGCAAGAAAGAGTCAGCACTATCATTGTCCATCTTGGTTTGTTCAACAAGAAATGATAAATTGATGAGTTACTTACGTATTGTTGTCAAATTTTGCAGGAATGAGGTGGGAAGATCGACATTAAGGCAGATGGTAGTCGGTGTAGAGAAATTAAAGAAAAAGATAAGGAAATTAAATACAAAGCTACCCTTCACCAAACTATTGAGTCACATCATGCTTCCTTTCCACATATGGATGTTGACTTTACATGGCATCAATATTATAGTTGTTGAACACAATAACACAAAAAATATATTTGCCTTACAGATTATAATAGTTATAGTATCTCGTTATAAAATTACATTTCTCTATTTCAGAGATAAAATATTGAGATTGTGAATCTCTCAAAATTTAATTTAATCGAAGAACTAAATATATGTGAGAGAAATATAGAATTTTTGTACAATAAATTTTGATGAAATTTATATAAATTTCTCTTATAAATTATACTAATAATTTTATTAAAATATTTTGATTGGATACAAGTGCCATTGACAAAAAATTAAGCCACCATTCTACAACAATAACTATCCAGTGCCTCATGACACCGTATTAGTCAATGGTTCATATTATATATATATATATATATATATATATCATTTACAATTGAAGTTGAGTTAAAATATATGTATGGAGTAAGAAAATTATAATACATAATATTACCTTTAGTTGAATAAAATAGAATGAAAATGTGAATAAATAAAAAATTTATTTAATAAGTATTATAGAATAAAAATATTTATTTTCTATTTCTTGAGGAATGACCATTTTACCGAACGATGAAATCTCTATTATATTGCAAAGGTAATGAAATAGATGATTTCATTGTTTATATATTAATTTTTTAAAATTATTTTCATTTATATTTTTCTTATATTTCAAAATTATTTATATTAATAAATAAGAAAATGATTTCATATTTTCAATATTTTTATTACAATAATATTTTAATAATTATATTTTTAATAATAAAATTTAAAATAAAATATTTTTAAATTATTTATAAAATAAATATTTTTATTATATAAAATTATTTAAAATACAATAAAAATTAATAAATTTTATTAATATATAAAAAGATTCAGAATTATAAGAAAAATTAGTATCATAGAGAATAAATCATCACCATACTATCAAATAAATGTATAAATATTTTATTATTTTTTATAATAATTATATTATTATAATTGATTATTTTTTTTCAATTCTATTCCTACTTTATTTTTTTTAAAAAAAATGATAAAAAAAGAAAGAAAGAAAGAAAGTGACAAAGGGGAGTCCAGATCCTCAACAATGGAGGTATGGGTGAGGAGGCAGGGCGTGGTCCAGAACAATAAATACTAATCTGTAACCTTCCTAACCATAATCCCGGCTGTCCATTCTCGTAGCATATTTAATTATAATATATATTTTTATTTTATTTAATAAATATGAATTAGTTATTAATATTTTAAAATTTGTGTAACAGAAAATTAAAAGAAAATTATAATTTTAATATATATAAATAATAAAATTAGTAATTATTAATATTTATTTATTAAATGATAGTGATAATATATGTAATCTTACAGGGTTTATCTGTTTACTGCTCCCAAGTCTCCCCATTTCATTAATTATGTGATCGATATCTCAACTGCATCATAAATACAAAGAAGTGTACACACCACAAATAGCCTTGGGAGTTTACCCTTCTTACCATCTCGTCTTCTGTCAAGTCTCACCCGTGCACTGCCAATGCACCAACATTATTCGTTATCAATAAATACAGTTAAAAAATTATTGAGATGATGATGCATATAATCAATTTTTAAAGGTGAAGATGTGATATGCGGTTATTTTTATTGAAAATTAACTAATAGTATTTAAATACAGTAGTTGATTTAGTTATAAAGCCATAGCATTTAGATCACTTAAATGGCACATCAAAGAACTGTAGTGGCATTTTGTTGAAGTTAATAGGATATACAAGGGCAATTTCAAAGCCTGGCAGCTATATGAAGCCCACCTATCTTCCCCAATGACTTGCTCACTGCATAGATACGCAAAACACAAATCAAACCAAATATCAGTAAGATGTCTCTGGTGGCAGAGGAGATCAAAGCCAAAGCAGAGGTCTACTATGGAGATGAATTAGGCCAAGAAAAAACAAAGTTATTGCTGAAGGAAGTAGGCATGCCAAATGGCCTCTTGCCCTTGAGAGACATTGAGGAATGTGGGTATGTGAGAGAAACTGGCTTTGTGTGGCTTAAGCAGAAGAAGAACTCAACCCACAAGTTTGAAAAGATTGGGAAGCTGGTGTCCTATGCCACTGAGGTCACTGCCCAAGTTGAACCTGGCAAGATCAAGAAACTCACTGGTGTTAAGGTCAAGGAGCTCTTGGTTTGGATCTCACTTTGTGAGATTTGTCTTGATGGCACTTCTTCTGACAAAGTCACTTTCAAGACTCCTGCTGGCCTTTCAAGGACTTTCCCATTTTCAGCTTTTGTCATTGAAGACGAAACATCAGGTAAGGATGGGAAGGAAGACAAGAATGTTAAAGAAGCAAATGCAGCTGTGGAAGTGAAAGAGGTCTGAATAATTAAGGCCAAGGTTACTTTGTAATAGGTTTATTAGTTCTTTAAATTATTAATGTGTTGGTAAGAAGTTATGACATCTTTGTGGTGCTACAGTCACGAAATTCACCCTCTTGAATCAAATGAATTGAAGCAAAATATTTATTATACTTCAGTATGTAACAAGGAAATTCATATGTATTCTTATAAGTTATAAAAAAAAATACTGTTTATAATTTTTTTTTATAGTTGTAACCTTTTATGCACGGATATTTCATATAACAGTTGTATCCGCGAACGTTTCCGACACTTATCAATACCGATAACACCAACACTTCTAAAAATGTCATGTTTCCGTGTCCGTGTCCGCATATCCCAATGTCTGAGTGTCGATGTCCGTGAAAGCAGAAAATTTTTAAAAAAATTTCTGATATAATTTTAAATGACAAAGTCTTAATTTTATATATTTATTATATGTAAAATCTATATATAACGACAATTTTATATAAAAAAAATTATAAGATTTTGTATAAGAAGTTACAAAAATTGTAACTTCCATAAAAGAAAATTCACAAAATTTTCTAATAGTACCAAAGCATTACCCTCCCTCTCTCTCTCTCTCTCTCTCTCTCTCTCTCTCTCTCTCTATATATATATATATATATATAAAAAAGAAATGGGAACCCCACAACCCCCGTCAAAAACAGAAATAAAAGGTCTTCTTTATCAACTTCAACAATTGTTAACTGTACAGCTGGCATTGTGCCATCACACATATATCAACATCAACAATGGTTAACATAATAACATTGTAATTCAAACTCGGAAAATTCCTATCTCAAAACTCATACAGTCATACTATAACCTAAAAATGTTAACTGTACAGCAGGCATTGTGTCATCACACAAGAATCTGAGACTTGGCAGCATCACGGGAGCATTTAGCCCTGCCACTCTTGGTAAGTGCACATACACATATCTCGAGAAGCTCATAATCCTCCTCCCAAATTAACAGAGATGCCACTTCAGGATTCTTCAACAGCATCTTAGATGCCAGAAACCCAGCTACTGTCCATGTTTGATAGAGTCGAGCTTGTTTTCCAATAAATTTTCCACTACGAGTGTCGTAATATTCAGGCCAACAATCATTTGAAAGCCTTTTCTCAGCTGAAGCAACTGCTTTCTGAGCCAATTCAGTCCTCCCCATTTTGATGCATGCCAATGTGAACTGAAGACAACAAATAAGGAAATACATCAGATATTGAGGGTGTGTTTGTTTTGCCAGAAAATTATATGTTAGCTAAGAATTGTTTTCCAAAAATCGTGTAATTTTCTATTGTTTGTGGTAATTGTAGAAAACATTGTGATTTGACCAACCTGCCACAGAAGGGTAGGCCAAGATCCACCATTGTGATATGACCAAGGGCTGCAAAAATTGACTAAGCAGTTTCAGTTAAGATGTAGTACATCATAGGATCAATTCTGACTGTAAAGACAATATAGATTCATCAAAGTGCAGACAACATAAACGGATTTGCCACAAGAAAGAAGGTTACCGAAGAAGCTTACGTATTCTTTGGGTCACAACCAGTAATTATGCGCCAATTTTCTTTCTCCAAAGCAGGATAACATATCTTGAGAGGCATATGCCCCACCAAGTCATCCCATTTTGCTTCTATCAGATTCAAAATACATTCATTCTGTTTTGGGGTTCCCAAAGACGAAACAATGGACCAAATATTTCCAAGCATGAAAAACCTGAAATCCATGTGAGCTGGCTGAAGATTGCCAATCAGATAGCCACCTTCCTCTGGAATCCAATCCATTAGCCACAAAGGAATTTGATCTGGATAAATGTTGAACTTGTTAGTGGCGTCCAATGAGTACTCTTCTGTTTTGTACCTGTATATCTCATTTATCTTTTTCATGTCCACCCAATAGTATTCTCTAATGTGAAATGATAATGCACTAAGTCTGTTGTTGATGGCCGTCACCAGATTCTTGGATCCTTCATTTACAGAAAGCATCTCACGCGAGCAACGGAGAGCTGAGTAAAATAATGCCTACACAGAAAAATTTACTGTTTGTAAGGTAAACCAAACCGTGACATGCTAATTACAACCTACAAAGTGGAAGAAAATCCATAGAAATCACACCCCGAATCCAGAGTTTAATGTCATGCTTGAGAGCATACTTGTAATGGACAGATAAAAGAAAAGGTCAAATTGTATTTTTTGTCCTCTAATTTTCACTCGAATTTCAATAATACTTACTAATTTTTATTTACATCAATTATACTCTCTAACTTTTAAAATAAACATCATTGCATGTTATTAAAAAATATAATTTGACCAAAGAAAAATAATAGTACGTTTCAGAAACCAGTAAAATGCCATGTGGTTAAGATAAAGCATCTTTCATTATGAGTAAAGCAGAGTACAGAAACAACAAAATTTCCAATTCCATTCAGCTTTTCTTCCACTCACTTGGATTTCAAGGGGGTGACCGTGGATACCCATTCGCCTATCTATCATACAAGACCCATCAGTGACCAACAGAGAAGGAAACATATCAAAACCATCAGTTAAGCACACATTGAGGATCATTTTTAAACCCGTTTGCACATCCACCCTCTCTTCCAAGCTGTAATCACCAGTGAGCTTCCCATAAGCCCGCAACAGAATGATCCACCACAATCCTATCAAAGAAGCAAGCATAGAAACAATGAAGGAAAGTCAGTCCTGCTACTAGTATTGTTTTCAAAGCTCAAGCCATTTTTCAATACATGATTCTTTGACAGGCAATTTTACAAAAATTTAAAATACTGACCTGAATCTACAGGTGCAACACGACCAATAGCTGCTTCACCAAAATCAGGATCCAAAACTTCTTCATACTTATCTCCTCCAAGTTGCACAGTTCTTACTTTGAAACTCGCAGGCATCAAGCCCTGCCCCGGGCTATAGCAGTCAACAGTTTTCTCCCAACTCTATCAAATCAATTGAGAAAAGAACATCAAGTCAAGATAAGAATATTGTACATCAATGTACAGAAAACTTCAAAAGAGCTTAAACTTTCCTAATCGTGAATTAGTAAATGTTTTATATGCGTAAGAGCAATAATATCTTGAAACAGAAAGAACGATTTTTTTTTTGTGTTATTGGACAGAAAATGAAAGCATAAATTACCTGCAGTTGCAAGGTGTGAAGGAGAAAGTTCCTGACAATCTCCTTTTCCCCTTTAAGCAAGAAAGCAAGTGCTGAAGGGACAATATCCCGAATAAAGATCTGATCGTAATTTAATGGTAGCTTGTCATTTGGATCATTGGCCGCCACTGTCCCCACAGGACTGCCGCAGTAAGTCACGGTTGCATCTTGCAATAACTTCCATGCCTCCTTTTCTACATCTGTCTCCTCACCTCTAATTTTCTCACTGATATTTACACCTCCTGAGTTCTTTTTCACATCTTCATCACCAGCTTTTGACCTAGAATCTTTCTCATCTTTATCAATATTTTGAACCTCTGATGATTTCACATCCTGAGCACTTATATAAATCCTTTCAAAATTATTGTCACCGTCACGGATCCCAACGGAAGTTGAGAAATTTTGATTCTTAGAGGCAATCCTAGCAACAACATGTACATCCCTATTTGTTGTGCGTAAACTAAGACGCCTCAAGATTGCCCTCGACTGGCCAAAAATGTGATGAAACCGCAGTAATGGAAATGAAAAGTGACCGCTTTGATCAAATTTGAGACGAAATTTCGAGGAATTGCTACGCATAGTATGGTGACACTTTGCACGTGCTAAACCAAACAACGATGAATTCCTGCAACTGATGAAAATTCTGCGAGAGGGCTTCATGGTGCAAGTGCTGATAAGACCGATTGTATTCATGGGAACAGGAAGTAGAAAGAGCAATCAAATCTCCACAAATGGTTGAAATATGCACAGGTATAATGATTTCGAATAAATGTGCTAAAAAATTGTAAGAGAAAAATGATTTTCCGCTGGAGAAGCGATGAAGCAGTTATTAAGGTGATCCGAAAGTTCAATAATTTTTAACCAGAGAGCGGTTTCTGCAGGTTTCGGAAAGAATGATGTATAGGTGTGGGGAAGCGTGCAATGCAAGATTCTATTTTTCACCAAATAATCCTTAAGTTTTAACTTTAGCAACCTATTTCCAGCGTTACCTTCACTTTGTCCTAATGAACTGACATCAGAAGATTTTCTTTTTTTTTTTTTTTTTTTAATTTCAGGATAAGAAATCTTGAGGAACACAAAGAAAAATTAAGTGATCTGTGTAATAAAAGTAAATTTAGATAATGTTTCTACTTTTAATTTACCAAAATTCCAAACAATAACCGCCCCTCGTTCCGCGGGTTCCCATAAAGTTGGTAATGGTATCCACGTGAAGAGATTTAAAATTTTCTTTTTCAAGTTTAAACTAAGCCATTTTTTTCCCTATTAAATTAGTGTAACTGTTTTCCATTTTTGGAAAATTTTGTTACCACTGTCTATATGTGTGAGCGTGTTTTTTTTTTTTTTTAATTTTGTGGAAGTTTTCATGTTTTATAATTTTTTATCAAAAATTATAATTTTATAAAATTAAAAAAAAATTAATATAACTTTAATTAATGAAATTACAATTTTTTATATGTTTATAACATACAAAATTCATATAAAATTATAATTTTTATTTTAAACGTTGATAAAAAAAACAAAGTTTTTAAATACATATTAAAAACATGGTAAACAAACTTATGCTAATGATTGTAGTTGTAACACAATTTGAGCAATAAAAATGTCATGCATACGTGAGCAAGCTTGCAGCCATAAAACAAAAGGTCCCATGCTACTTTGTGCAAAATGTCAGATGCAATAACTTGTTTTAATATCGGCCACATCCGATCCTCGCCTTGCATTCTATTTGCTAAGCCTCTGCGTCTGAGCCAATTCCTCTGGTTTCATGGTGATATCTGCTGCGTTTCTGGCCACCACACTCTCTGGCTCAAGCAATGGCTATAATCCTCTCCCCTTTGTGCCTCCTAAGCTTCCTGCAGCAATCCATCCACTCACTAGCCATATGACGTCGATACAACTGCCCTCTTCCTACTGGATTTCGCTTAGCAACTCCTTCAATTCCTCTCGCTGCTGCTCAGTTTCTCCCAGAAGCGATGCGGTAACACTTCTCAAATTTCAAACTTGAAACTTCCATCTTTCCTTCCGATTGACTACATTCCTCGTGTTGATGATGAATAGCTGTGCCCTTATGCATTTTATTTTATCAACTAAAAAAATTATGTTTTGTATAACTAATTGCAGCTTCTGATATTTGGTTCTGTTCTTGGCCCCTCAATTTTTCTGTCACATACATAGATTAGAGGGAAATTTCAAGAAAATAGTTTGATGGAATTAATTCTTGCATCAGTACAACCTTGTGTCCTACTTTAGCCTTCAGGATAAATATTATATCAGAAGGTTCTGACAGTTGTTTTGAAAAAAATAATGACTTATACTATCAAACTTGAACATGTAATTACATTAAAAGTATTGTGGATTAAGATATATTGTTAAGTAATTCCTATACCATTCAAAGAGATTGTCAATTAGTCATAGTTGTGCGTACTTATGCAATGTGTGCAGATGAAAGAAAAAATAAAAACCAGAAGAGGCACAATTGAAGGAAAATTGCTTAAATAATTGAATGCTACATTTTTTTTCTCCTGATATACATATTATGTTTATTAGAATCTTATCTACACGGTGTTAGCTTCATATTTTACCTGCAAATGGGCTTTGATTCTATCTCTGCTAATAAATAATCAGACTAAAACTTTGGCGGTTCCAAGGAGGAAAGTAGTGTCCTTGATCTTATCAAGTTACATTCTTTCACAAGTTGGTTTGCACTATGTAGCATTGGCTCAACAATCTGTAGCATTCAGGGAATATGTGGATGCATTTGATGGTTATTCATTCAAGTACCCAGGGAACTGGATTCAAGTTCGAGGTGCCGGGGCTGACATTTTCTTCCGAGACCCTTATATTCTTGATGAAAATCTCTCTGTAGAAGTGTCTTCACCTTCATCTTCCAGGTACAAGAGTGTTGAAGACTTGGGGCCACCCCAAGAAGCTGGAAAGAAAGTACTCAAGCAGTATCTGACTGAGTTTATGTCAACAAGACTTGGCGTTAGACGTGAATCTAATATTCTTTCCACATCTTCAAGAGTTGCTGATGATGGCAAGTTATATTATCAAGTTGAGGTAAGTTGTATTCAAAACATCAGCTGCATGAATAGAGATATGCACAAAACATTGCTTGGTCAATCATTTTGGATAAGTAACGCATTAATAATTTTCTCATCACACCTCACGAAAAATTTCTAATCTTACTATAAAACTAAGAGTGGGTAATAGTGCATTTCATTTTTAATAATTCATGACTAGGTTGGATGCTGAAATTTAGAAGATATATTTTTCAAAATTTAGAAGATTGTGATATCCATTTTCAAAGTACTACACTATGACTAGAAATTTTTTCCATCTGTGCCCAAATTCATTTTCTTCAAAATAACTGAACTTTCTTAGTGCTTACTGCATTGATTACTTACTTCAGTAAGCTGTGCTTGTCGTAAGGTGAACATAAAGTCGTATGCTAATAACAATGAGCTGGCTGTAATGCCACAAGATCGAGTAGTACGTCTGGAATGGGATCGGAGGTACCTCTCTGTTCTTGGAGTCGAAAACAACCAATTATATGAGTTGAGATTACAGGCACCAGAAAATGTGTTTTCACAAGACGAAAATGAGCTTCGAAAAGTTATGGATTCATTCAGAGTGAACAAGGTTGCTGCTTAGATGTCATGAAGATCGTAGATAAGCATGTACTTTTTTTTTTCCTTTTAATTTGCTAATTTTTTTTCTAGTGACCCCTCTTCAAACTTCTCTCGGTGATGGCTTTTCTGGGGATAAATTATGCCTCCACAAATCTATTTAAGAACTGGTTGTGATTGTATTCGGTATTCAACTTGATTTTTTTCCCAACGTGATTATAAATGTGAATTATGAGCTTACAGAGCCACAAAGAGATTTGCTCGAAATCGGACTCGTATCTAATTATGTCATCTGAAAAATTGTTGGAAGCGAAAGATTAAATTTAACAATATACATTTTTGAATGAACCTTTTCATGCCATGCCAGTAATCAGGATAAAAATACATTAAGAAAAGCATATGATCCCTACCTGAATGCAAGTAATTAAACCAAGTGCAGCCTCAATGCCTCATCGAATGCAACTCAAAAATCAAGGCTTCAATTGTGCCAAAGCTTGGATAAATCAGCAATCAGTCTTACAAAAAAAATCCAAATACAGATGCATGACTTGCTTCTCAAATATTTGGCATCTTACTTTATAGACAAAACCAACCAACTTAAATTCCTTTCATTACTGTCATATTGCTACAGCCAACAAAATCTTGTATCCAGAATTAGCACAAATTTCATTCTCAGATGTCTCAGTGGCAAATATCATGATCTGACTTCAAATTCCCCTCCCCTAGTAAGAGCTCGAAAACCCTTATAAAACCGGTATGGGACACTCTTCAACTCTAGTTTATCTATTTGCAGACCAGAGAGAGCAACACCCATAATCTTAAACCCCACTTGAAGTGTGGGAAATACATGGAGGCGCTCCAATCCAGTCTCGAGAACAAATGTTCCAGACATTGAAGGGGCTTTGTCTTTTGGGATTCGACCAATTGACCAAGTACATGTCTGACAGATTAAGAAATAAAAAAGTTAAAATTCCACTGCAAAAATAGAGTAATAAAGTTCATCTGACCGAGCACATGTGTGACAGAATTAAGAAAATAAAAAAGTCAAATTCCACTGCAAAAATAGAGTAATGAAGTTTATCTCTGATAATCTTAAAGTGTTGCTGGTCTCTACAGTTACCAAGCTATAAGCAGAAAACTACTGCTTAGTAGATTCATGATGATGATACAAATTGAGTACCTTGTTAGCAAGGATATTTACTGTTCCATGGTTCGAAGTCAGATCAGCTGATAAAATGCACGGAGGGAGTTGAAACTGAACAGTAACGGAGTCAATTGTCTTTCCAGGATCATTTCTAATTCCAACCATCACACTAACACGACATGTCCCAGCATCTGAAGTTAACTGTGGTTTTACGTATATCGGAGTGCTCTTCAATTTTCTAACCCTAAAAATTGTGAAATGTTATTTTGAGTGAACATTGAGCAAGAAAGCACACAGGAAATAAAATGAAATTTAAGTAGAGAAAATTTGGCATTAATGATTATTTTGTTCCCTTGACATTGTTACAAGCAAGGACACTGTACCTGTAACTCATAAGCTTAAATTGTCCATCAGGAGGCACAAATGAAAGAATTTGCTGGGATTCCCACGGACGAAATCGAACACAGGGATGAAACCTCACATCATCTAGAATTGAAGGATTGGCAAATGAAAGAGTCAAATCAGGAACACCAGTGATATGAGAATTTACTTGAACTTCACCATAGACCTCACATTTCACCAGAACCCCATCCCTGAATGAACATCAATTTTAGCTGAGGGAAAAAAATGTTGTCGAAATAAATAATGTATATGATAGAAATGACTGATTATTATTCACCAGTAAGATTATCAATGTTATAAACTAAAAACCAGTGTGGGCACATTTGAGCATATGAACCTGCTTATTATTGCATCCATTTCTTCAACGAGATCTACATAGATTTCATTGTTGGCATATTTTGGGTCCGTTGTCCTCCATGGAACAAGAGATGCTGTTGCACCTGGAAGGGTGTCACTCACATTGGTGCTGTTTCCAGTCACAACACTCAACACTTTACTAACAATATTTGGTGGAGCTATCATCTCTCTGAGAATGTTAGGCTCAGTAGTTAGAGGAAAGCCATTGTCTATCATTTCATCCAGCAGCTGTCAGAGCAAAACAAACTGATCATTCATCATAGAAAACAAAAATACCTACAGAGAAAAGAAATTTAGACAGGAATGCATGAAAGGATTCTTGGAAAATGTATATTCTAGCTATATTCCTTCCTTACCATAAAATAAGTTTGTGAGATATAATAATTTTTTTAATTTACAGCCAAACAATGCAGCTGTTGGGAGTCTTCGCCAACAAGATCCAATGGGTATCTTGAAATGATATGATTGGGCATTACAAAACAGCTATATGAAAGCATATTTTCTCTATTAGTCAGTTACATCATAGACAAATTTATAGAATTGTTACATATATGAATATTGTAGAGCCAACCAGTCAACATGTATGTTGTGGAGGAGAGCCGAGTGACAACCCTTGAAATTATAATCGCAGGAAATTACTTTAGGCCTTATTAGAGAATACCTCATATACAATGACAAAGTTGTCTTTGATCAAGTCTTCATTCAACCCTCCAAGATAATCGTTGAGGACATCAGCTACCCTACAGAGGAACTAAAAATCAGATAGTTAAAATCAATCCAAGGACATTTATATAGCACATTCTGGGCTGCAGAGCACGATACTGGCTGGAACATATACCTCAGTGCCCATCAATGGTGGCATTTCAACTTGGGTGCATGCCAGAAAAGTGATTCCCTCGCGAAACACTTGGAAAAGATAATGCGTCGGGGATGCAATTACTGTTTGTTGCTATAAACCAAGAACAGATTTATAAAACTGGTTAGAGTTAGGGAAAAGAACAAAAACTTCAAGTTTACATGTACTAACTAGATAAAAAATAAAATTTAACGAAATTCTAATGATTTCAAACAAATTTGTTGAGGAATCAGCAGCAAGCAGTAGTAAATACCTTGAAGGAATCGCCCTGAGAAATGGCCTGGTCCCAGAACCACGTACATATGGATCGATCCACGCGATGCCCAGTAAGCTGTTTCTCAAGCATTACCTCTCTGAACAATCAAAATTTCAGATTCAACCACTCAAGGCAAGATCGAGAAGCGTTCATAAAACAATAGGAAATTGAAAATTAAAAAGAAAAAGAAATTCAGCTGCAAGTTAATTAAGTTTATATAAATTGATAAATTCTCAACAATCTAGAGGGGTAAGAGCGAAAGTTGTTCGTTTCAAATAGTATCATTCGAAGTATGTCATACCCGGAATCCGAGAGAAGAAATATGCATTGCAACATGTCTTCTTTGCCTGCACTTCCTCTTTGATCCAAAAGGGCAGGTGGATTGATTGAATACACTTCGGGCGAGTCTCAACTCTGAATTGTGGAATATAAGGTTTACTGCCAACTTTATGTGGCGCGAGTGTTGTCCTTTTTTACATGACAGTAAATTGGTAACAGGGAATTTGAATAACATTGACATGGTTTTCCGGCTTATAAAAGTAACCGATCAAATTTTGTTTTGCTATAAAAAAATGCATTAAGGCTTGTATCTATGAAATTTCTAAATTTTTTTAGTCTGAAATTAGCATATTTGGCACGACATATTGAATTCCACATAAGCAATTTAAGATTATATTGTCATTTATATGCTAATTTGATTACTCAGAAATACAATTTACCACTCAAAGATTAAAGGCAAATTAAAACAAACGTAATGTTTAGGAGAAGAATGAAGCAATAGGTATATTGAATATGCTGTTGCCCGTTGTTTATCATTTAGAAGGGCAACCAAACAAGTGATTTGATGTACCATTTTACGTTTTTGGCTAATTGACATCCATCCAAGAATGATTAACTAATTTCCACTCACAAAGGTCATGACCAATGCTGTGAATTGGGATTCAGTTACACAAATAAACTGATTGACCTTAAAATTGGAATAGAACCAACGAGGGACAAAGGGGTGAGGGGTTGTAAAGAAAAGGTCAATCTAATAATTTTATTTTGTAACTGAGTTAATCTAATAATTATTTTTAAAAATTACATGTGAAATTAAAAATAAAAATAAAAATTTAGAAGTCATGGCCTCCTTGTATATATGAGGCGTTGCCTTATAAATATTTGATTTAACCAATGACTCGACGGACTATTTTGTTTTTTGTTTTGCAAAGTCAAGCAAATTCAAGTAAAATCCAAGAGCTCAAATGTCTAATATGCCAGCAACGCAAAAACTAAAGTTGTGATTGAGATTAACCGAAGACCTCAAATCAATTTTTATTCAAAACTTTCATTTGTTTCAAATTTATATTAGATTTGATAATTATCATTGTGATAAAATCAATATTTATAGTGCCAACATCAACATTCATTCATCCAATATTTTTTTTATTTGTAATTAGATTCTTAGAATTTATTTTTTATCTGTAATTATTTGGCATGATAGACTTATACATTTATATCACAATATAATAATGAAGAGCAATTCATTAAAATGATAAATTGTTATAATTTTTTTTAAAAAATTCAAACAAATATAATGGAATCAAATTGACCAAAATAAAAATGTATGCATAATTAAAATTATAATTTTTTATTCTCTTAGTAATTTTTGAAACTAAAATTCTACTTTCTTCCTTTTATATCTTGATATTACTACATAAATTGACAAAATTTATCATGTCAGACAATTTAATATCAAAATCTCTAAATTAATTATGATAGAAAACTAATTAAAAATAAAATAAAATTATAGAAATCTAATTTAAAAATATATATAAGGAAAAAAGTATAAATTCAAGCAAATTATTATAAAGATGAAAAGCTTAATTTAACCCCTATAATTTTATATATATATATATATATATAAGTATATTATTTGATTCAAATATTAATTAAACTTGTCCAATTTTGATTCAGTCATATTACCAAGTCGTTGGTCAAATAGGATTTTAAAATATTGATGATGAATTCATGATGTGTACAGTAAATAAATGTGAAGCGGTTAGTACAGAAATTGAAAATTAAATTTCCAGGCACTGTTTAAGAGTTAAAAGAAGAAAAAAAAAAAAAAACAACTTGAGAAACACCTAAAAATGTAAGATTATTTTTACTATCTCATTTGATCATAGTTTCATTCATAAAGCCCATTATGTAAAAAAAGTACAAGATTTTGAATTTGCTGTCTCGGAACTAAATGCAGGCTCAATCAGTGGGAACCTAATCCGATGCCGGCCGAAACAATCATCATATACAAACCACCACTAAATCTCAATACTTCCGATATTGCGCTTGTTCTGCTATCATTTCCATCTTTGATAACAAGGACCAACTCAGACAACACTGAATGCTGACTGCAAGGTAGATGTGACCCGCGAAGCAATGGTCTGGGTGGCAAATTGCTGTATCTGCTTCCTAGCATCTGACAGAAAAATAAGCCTTTTAGCGTGAGAAAACCATTACAAACATTTCCATTAAACGGCATGTGAAACACTATTCGCTACAATAATAAGGATTAGTCATCTCGAATTTCATTTAGTAGGAATCCTTCCCGTTGGTGGTGGGAGGGACGGAGACTGGAGATGGCAAGTCTCAAGATACAAAATGAAACTCGATTTTGTTCAAAAAGAAAATATGCTTGTAAATTTCATAGACAAACCATCTGCTAATAATTTCCACACCAGTTGAAAAGTGAATTACAACTCCCTTAGAAAAGCAGGTGCCACTGGACACAATGCAGAACCCAGTGAGAAGCCAAGCATAAACAACCTAATAAAACCCAAAATTCGCATTCCGGCGAAAATCCACGGGTCCACGAGGTACAGCAAGTATTTGTTCGTTTGCAAGGCCACTCATATACCATTGTTGCCACCGCTATTTTTACTATAACAAAACAACTATTAAAATAACAGTAAAATCTTTAAAATTTCTACATACAGGACTCTCCTTTTTTTAATTGGTATATTAACGGCCAAGAAGTTTGAACCTAAGACCTCCAGCATACTATCCAAATCCATTATCACTAGACCAAATACATAACTCATCTTTGAATATGAGTTGTATTCACCTGATTGAAGGTGAGTAAAGCCACATATAAAGTATGCCAATATTAAGGCATCATCATATATAATTGGCATGATAATAGAACCATGTGTTTATGCTTATAGTATAATAAACTACTTTACGTTGAGAAAAAAAGTGGTAAATGGGAATTGACAATAGATGCAAATTATCACATGGGACATACTTGTGAATTATTGAAACCATGTAAGTCTTGAATCCAACAATTTTCTTTTTTTTGGGGGGGGGGGGGGGGGGGGGTGGGGTTTAAAACATTTTGCTTAATACATCTTAAAGGGGGAGGACGGTTTGGATTTAATGAACAATTTGGCGTTGCTCC
>JANHAO010001382.1:0-33152 GCA_026873985.1 Saraca asoca
GCAAGTAACCATGAATTTGTTTTCCATGTTTATGTGAAGAGATTTGTCCACAAGAAGGAAGAATGCTGGAGATAGTGAGTGCATCAAGTTTTAATCTATCCAAGTTCATCTGTCGAAATAATTTGAACGCCTCATTGAATCATCCTTTCTTCACATATGCCTGTATAATTGAAGTCTATGAAATGATATCCTTATAAGGCATCTGATCAAATGTTGACCTTACATCCTTTATACTGCTGCAATCTATATACATTTTTAAAAGCAAATTACTCACTAATAAATCAAACTCTAATCCTCATTTCTGTGCAATCTCATGCACAATCTTTGCTAGTTGCAGAGATCTTAGTGAACTACAGACAGTGATTGCTATTGCTAATGATACCGAATCAATTTGTACCCCAAGGTCTAGCATTTTATGGAACAAATGAAGGGCCAAACTTGGTTTGCCTTGATCAATGTACAACCTGGCAAGCAGAGTCCAAGAAACTGAATTCTTATGGTAAGGGGACTTGTCAAGGACCAACTTAGTGACATCTAGAGTATCTAGTTGCCCATACATCTCAATCAAAGCAGTAATCGCATAGTTGTTAAAGGAGAAACCAAGTTTAAAAGCTTGTCCATGAAGCTGCCTGCCAATGAATAAATCCCCAGAAAGAGGGGAAGCAGTGATCACGCGAGGAAGAGTATGCCTATCAGGTCAAACACTGCGGTGTAGCATTTGATCATAAGTTGATAGAACAAGATGAAAATCTCTGTTTGATAAATGGGTTTGAATAAGATTGTTCTAGGCAAAGGTGTTTGATACAAGAATTTCATCGAACAGCTTATGTGCTAGAGATTTCGGTGTAGCAACAAGAATGCTGCTGCTCTTGCTTTGGCCTCTAATGGGTTTCTCTATCACCAAGAATCACAAAGTCGTTGTTGATTGGAGGACGTCCATTTCATTCCTTATTCATAGCTAGAATTGTCGCCTTCTGTTTCTGTTGATTCAAGTTTTAGCAAAGATCAGTTTGCTCATATTAAAGATGACAATGAGGCTGCCGTTAATTTCAAAAAGAACTCTTGAAAAGTCTTGGGGAAGAGTGAAAGAAAAATAATGAGTTTAGGTATTTATACCTTTCATAAAAAAGTCTGAAAAAGTCTAGCAATTAAACATGTATTGAAAAGTCATTAATATTTTGAATACCTATTGATTTTTATGGACTTTCAAAAAGTATCAATTGAATACCCTAAAATTTTCATAAACTTTTTTAAAATCATTAAAAATCAATATTGAATAACCCATGACTTTTACAGAGTCTTCAAAAATCATTATTAAATACACCTAAACTTTTGAAATCTTTAAAAGTCTTTAAAAGTAATGATTAAATACACCCCTTAAAATTATTTCATAATAAGAATTTATAAATCTTTATCAGTAAAAACTTGAAGCTAAGTATATTTTATATCAATAAATTTTTACTAGTAAAAATCTAAAAATTAAGTATATTTTATATTAAAATAACATTTAAAGAATAAAAATTCAAATCCTTATTTTTTTTTATCTGTATCATTTCTTCCTAAAGTTAATGCATTGATTGTAGCTAAAATTGTCCAAATATTTTTTCAGTAAAATTTATAATATAATTATTAAATATTAACATTTATTGGAATAAAAGAAGAAGGAAAAGATAAGAGATAAGAGAGAGACAAAAGTGTGTGTGTTTGGCACACCAAAAAAAGCTAATTTTTAGCTTATTGACTTAGTCAAACAACTTTTTTTTTTGTATTTTAGAGGTGTTTAGTAAAAACTACTCCAAGCAGTATATAACTTATTATAATAAAGCTTTCAATTATTTTTTCTAATTTATTCCTCTTCTTTTGATTACTTGACATTTCATATTCTAATTAATTAGAACCCTTTGTTTTCAATGCTTATTTTTGTTATCGTTAGCCTATATTTTTTTTCAAATTGAGCAAGCTTATATTTTGATGATAACAAACTATTTTAGTTAAGCTAAATTGATTTATTTTTAGTGCTTCAGTTGAGGATGGTTTTGGACTTCAAGTTGAAGATATAGATTAGGCCTTATTTTGCATATTATGTAAAAGTTTAGGATTATAAGAATTAGTTCAAGTTTGAAAATGATTTTTGGAATATTTTCCTTTTATTTTTAAACAAAACTTTTTGAAA
The DNA here is from genome assembly GCA_026873985.1 of Saraca asoca. Lineage (NCBI taxonomy): Eukaryota > Viridiplantae > Streptophyta > Magnoliopsida > Fabales > Fabaceae > Saraca > Saraca asoca. The sequence goes on from JANHAO010001382.1 coordinate 2,174, forward strand.
AAATTATATAAATAATATTCCAACATATTGCTAAGTGATTTATCATATTTTTTTAGTTAAAAGTTAAGTTTTTGGAATGTTTTTATAAGGTACAAAATATTTAAAATGATTGAAATGTCCTATAAAATTTTAAAATTTTCATATCTATGAATTATGATTCGAATCGACAATTTTAAATTGTTTTCGTGATCATGCTCACGAGAGTAAGGTTAGTATTCATGTCTTGTAATTCGAATGAAGATCTGAACTAATTTTTGTACGATTCAAATCAACTTTTTAAAACCTTCTTTCACAATTCTAATCACAATTTTGATCGCATGTATTTTCGAACTTATTAAAGGTTTGCAACTTCGGGTGAGTAGAATCGGATTTTGAACTAAATTTCATAGATTCGAATCAAAGTCTTCAAATTTGAATCTCACGATTCTATTCGAATTTCAAATTTTAAACTCGCAATCATGATCACACATTCAATTTTACATATAATGGCTAGTTTTTTCAATGTGTGATTTCATTTGTAAAAAATATTCATTTCTCACATTTTCTCAATAACAAAACCTAAATTCTTAAAAGGTATACATTCTCTTTTCATATGTGCTTCAACTCTTTATCTAAATTATTTGATATGAGCTAAACCTAATTGATTCTAATTCTATTGAGCTTCATTTTGTAAATTTAAACTGTAAAATTCTTTAAATTTTTAGTCATATATTTCAAACACTATTGGGTTTCCTAAGGGTAACCTTACTTAGGATTTAAAGAGTGGTTGAGCTCTTTGTTTTCTCTTTTTGAGTGAGTGGTTGAACTTCCTAAAGGGGATGCTAATTGTGGTTGAATAATTATTGTAAAGGCTTCTCCTTGTACCTGTTCAAACTTGGCGGGATTGTTATTTTAGTATATTCAAGCCTGGCTGAAAGTTTGGAAGTGGATGTACGCCTTGAAGATTATTTTTTCAAGGTGAAACCACTATAAATCTTGAGTTTGGATCTCTCTATCCATACTCTCTTTATTTTCTAGCAATTTATTTTGTGTTATGTATTTTTGCTATTATTAATGAATGGGTTTGTAGGATGCTCTCTCTTTATTGTTGAAATTTATAGAACATTCTATGCTTTATTGTTTATCCTTTTGCCCATAAGTTAGTTTGTTGGAAATAAGTGTTTTTAATCTTTGAATGTGCTCATTGATACCTTACCTATGTATAGTTGAATGAGTTTACTTTGCAGAAGTGCTTTGATTTGTTAATTCTTGAGTGCAAATATCTTCATCAAACTATCTTGAGTTTGTTTGAATTAAAACAATCCCATGACTTTCCAAAATTAAGAGATTTTTAAAAAGAACATAAAAAATTTTATAAGTTTTCAAAACACCTAATTCACCCCCTCTGAGGTATGGGTTGCCTTGTCCTACAATTGGTATCAGAGCTATAGGCTCTTGTTTACAGGACTTAATTTTCTCAAGAGGATTTATGGAAACCATTTAAGGCACCTCTTTGAAAGAAAATTTTGATACTTCAAAACCTCTAATGTTTGAATATGTTGATATTCTTAAACCTCCTTTCTTTGATGGTTCTTACTTGAAGGTTTAGAAAGGAAAAATGAAGTGTTTTTTACAAGCTCTTGATTTATATTCATGAGATATCATTATGGATGGCTTTACCTTCAAACCAAGGAATGAATGGGATGATGATTATATAAAAGAAATTTTGCTTTGAACATTAAAGTTGTAAAAATTTTGCATAGTACTTTGAATAATGATGCTTATGCTAAAGTTTCTAAATGCTCTAGTGCTAAAGAAATCTAGGACACTTTTAATGCTTTTTATCTTGATAATTATTTTTCTATTAATAAAATTATTTTTGTTAAGCATGAAAAGGAAAAGGAAATAAAGGAAGATATTGTCAAGGAAATTCTTCAAAAGGATTTGCAAGAATATAAAATGTGTTCGATGACTCCTTGTGAAGAGTTTCAAGAGACAGAAAATGATAGTTCCAAAGAAAAGTCAATCAACCTCAAACGGAAGAATCAAGCTCTATGGCTCAAAAGGACTTGGAGGTATATAATTCTAATCTTAATACTAGTCCTAGTTAGGATGACTCACATAGTCTAAAAGAATTGCATAATGATAGAATATCTATGACATTTGATTGTCCAACTTCTATAGTGACTTCCAAACTGAAAATGATTTATCCTTAGAGGATGTTGAATACTTGACTTGTTCACTTTCCAAGTCTTTGAAAGAAGAGTTATACTTGACTTTTGAAAAGTCTAGAAAACTTCTTGGCAAGATTGAATCCAAGTGCAATTTCTACAAAGTGCCAAATTTTTCTAAATGTGTTTATCAAGAAAAATCAAATTCTAATATGAATTCTATTATTTGTAATTATTATGGTCACCAAGGTTATATTTCTTATTTATGCCCTATTAGAAGAAACTTTTATGTGAGAAAGAAAGAAATATGGGTTCCTAAAGTTTCCAAATGTTTGAGTACTAACATTTAAGGACCTAAAATGAAGTTTATACCAAAAAGTCCTCCTAGTACCTTAATTATGCTAAAAAATTCTTGTCAAGGTGGACAATATAGTCAAGAAAAGAATAAATCTTCGATAAGTGCTTTTCCAAAAGAAAAAGGTAGAAAAAGAAAATTTGACACAACCAAAGCTTCTCAAATGCACATTTTTGAAGTGCCAAAACTCAAGCCACTAAAGGAAAAGCAATGGGTAAGAAAGATTCATCCTTTCATTGCAAAGGATAAGGTATCAATTTCTCAAACCTCTTGTATTACTCTATTTGATATTCATTGAAAAAGAGGTGAAATCATTCCAAAGTATAAGCATTGCATGAAGATTGTACTTCATCTTGATCAAAATCATTTATGCATATGAGATATTTTCCTAAATACATGATTTACTTTGTCTTCATTTACCTTTAACTCTTTGATGTTATAGCTTAGTATAAGGGTTCGCAATGCTTGGCATATGTTTCCTTAACCTCATTGTCTATTGTTCATATATGGGAGATATGCAAATGCCTTGAAAATTGATTTACAAGGTTATCTTTGTACTTTCTTCCTTTTATTAATTAATCTTTCTCATGAGCACTTTATATTGATATTTATCTAACAATCTTAGACCCAAGTTTTAGTTGGGTACTAAAGAAATTATCTAGAGCTATTTTGTAGAAAAGAAAGACATTAATTCCTCTATCACATCATGAAAATGGAAGACAAGTTTATTTTGAAGATAGTCCAGTTCAACTCTCAAAGGAGCTAATGATCAAAGGTTTCTTTCAAAAGGTAATGTGTAATTCTGTAAGGAACATTTGCAATCATTTAGCCTTTTTATCTCAGTTTGAACCAAAATCTATTGATAATGTTATAAATGAGAGCATTGGTTCTTGGCAATGCAAGAGAATTAAATCAATTTGAAATAAACCAAGTTTGGGATCTTGTGCCAAGACCAATTGATCATGCGATTATAGGAATTAAATAGATTTTTAGGAACAAATTTGATAAAAATAGAGTCGTATTTAGGAACAAAGCCCGATTGGTTACTAAAGGCTGCAACCAAAATAAAGGCATTGATTTCAATGAAACTTATGCACAAGATTAAAGGTTATTTGTATGTTATTAGCATATGCTTGCATTAAGGGTCTTAAACTTTATCAAGTGAATATTAAAAGTGTCTTCTTGAATGGTTTAATCATGGAAGAGGTTTATGTTGAACAACCCCTCATTTTAAAAATCATCTTTATCCAAATCATGTATATAGACTTAAAAAGGCTTTTTATGGTTTCAAACAAGTTCCTAGAGCTTGGTATGAACACCTTAGTAAATTTCTTTTAGAAAAATCTTTGTCAAAAGACAAAGTTGATATCACACTATTTATAAAACATAAAGGAAATAATATCCTTTTAGTGCAAATATATGTTGATGACATTATTTTTTGTGTTATTAATGAAACCTTATGCCAAGAATTTGCTAAAATTATGCAAGGTGAATTTAAAATGTTAATGATGGGTGAGCTCAACTACTTCCTTAATCTTCAAATCAAGCAATCAAATGATAGAAAGTTCATTAGCCAAGCTAAATACACAAAAGAGTTATTGAAAAGATTTAATATGGTATTTTCTAAACCTTTTGGTACTCCTATAAGTCCCTTCGCTAAACTTGATCTTGATGAAGGATATAAGAAAATTAATGTCACTATGTATAGAGATATAATAGGTAATTTGCTTTATCTTACTGCTAGTAGACCCAATGTTATGTTTAGTGTGTGTATGTGTGCAAGGTTTCAATCTAATCCTAAGGAATCACACTTGATTGCTATTAAAAGAATCCTTAAATACCTTATCTTACATGCGTTTGTAGTATCCTAAAGTAAACTTCAACTGTTTAGTAGGTTATTTCGATGTAAACTTCACTAGAAATAGAATAGATTAGAAGAGCACTAGTAGGGCGTGTCAATTTCTTAGCCACTTTCTAGTCTCATGGCATAATAAGAAGCAAAATAATGTAACTTTATCCATGGCCAAAGTGTAATATATATCCGTGTGGGTAGTTATTGTGCTTAAATCCTTTAGATGAGACAACAATTATTAGACTATGATTTAAAATTTGAGAAAATTTTGATTAAATGTGATAATATCAATGCCATTAACCTCACCAAAAATCCTATTATGCACTTAAGATCCAAGCATATTGAGATAAAGCATAATTTCATTAGAGATCATGTTCAAAGGGGAGGCATTGCTCTTGAATATGTACAAATTGATTTTCAACTTGTTGATCTTTTTACAAAACCTCTCAATGAAAATCATTTTATGTTTATTAGAAGAGGATTGGGCATGTTGAATCCTTTGGAAAATGAACTCACTTGAATTGATTCCATTTATTTGTTTGATTCCCAAGTTATTTCTATTGAATTTGTTTTATTTTGATTAAATTTCTTTTGTTATTTCTCCTAAATTGATACTGACTTAAGCATCAGAGAGACTGTTAAATATTTTTTACAGGTTTCTTGCTTTTCATTGATGATTCTTCATATTGTTCAATCGATTATGTGGTTAAAAAGACCTGCATTTATGTTATGTTTCTAGAGAAGTACTAAATATTTGGAATTGTAGTTAGCTTTGGATTTTTTTTTATTTGAATCATCCTTTTCTCATTCATTTTGCAATTCGAATCATCCATTTTGGCAATCTTTAGGTATAATTAACTAGCTTCATGATTTGAATCATTCAGCCTTCTCTGGCTTCACAATTTTGATCGTGAGTCAAATTAAAGAAGAATATGTTTAGTCATGCTTTCAAGATCATACTTGCAATTCGAATTGCTCATGCTTTTCAGGGCATGGGATTCAAATCATCCATGCTTTTTTGGGCACATGATTCTGATCTCAATTCTGATCTTAAGAAGGGTATTTAAACCTGCACACATTATTTCATATTAGAATTCTTCTCCCTCTCCAAACCCTAACGCTCCTCTCTCTCACCTCTTCATATTCAATCTCATTTTTTTTTAAAGAAATCTACCTAATTAAACTCCAATTTCTCCCTTCTAAAACACCTTTTTTTTACCTATTTCCATCAATTTTAACATATTACATTCAACAATTTCTCCTAAATTCCAAAAATTCCAAATCACCCTTTCTCTTTCTTTTTTCACAAAATCATCATGAATGATCATTTTGCCTTTGATTCAAAGAAAAGGAAGAAGGTTGTGGGTGATAAAAGTGCATATCGCACAGATATGGCCATAAAAGAGCAAAAGTTCTTTCCTAATCCAGAGTTTTATGAAAGGTATGCCATTTACAAAGAAAAGGCTATTTCTCCTATTAAGTATTAGGATAGAAAATTTCTTAAGGAGAGCCATTTAGAATTATATGGCTTGCTAAAGAAATACAAACTATTGGATTTCGTTTGCTATAGTGGTCCCTATTATTCTAAGGTAGTAAGGATGTTTAATGCTAACCTAGGAGTAGCAAATGATAAATTATCTACATCAATTATAAGAAATTCAATTAATTTGGATGTGGAAACTTTATGCAAGTCATTTGGAATGGAAAGAGGATCACAGTTTATAACTAGCAAAGATGTAGAAGACTACTCTAGAAAAGTAGCCATTAGGATGCTTATTCCTGACTCCACACTTGTTGTCACCACCAATAAGCTGATGATCACTGGATTATCTATGGAGGATTGTCCCATTTACTACAAAATTGTAAAGATGATCCTACCTTGTCACACCAACTTAATTAACATCATTGAAGATAAAATCTTTCTGATTTGAGTAATGAAGAAAGGGTCAGAAAGGGTTGGAAATTAACATTCCATACCTCATTATTTCTTATATGGCACATTCTTCACAAAGTCGAATAAGAGTTTGTAGCCTTATGGAATAATGCTAACTAAAGCATTTTCCTAGTTTCATATGCCTATGTCCTTAGAAAAAAAGGTTGAAAATGTGGATAACATAACTGCAAAGAATGAAAAAACCTTACATCAGATGCAAATGAGGCCAATGAATGAAAGATGAGTGAGACCAAATGGATCAGCTTCTAGACTCTCTAGTGGTGCTTCGGGCTTTAGCTTTAGTGATTCAACGGGCTTACAAAATAAAATTTTGACTATTCTAAGACAACTCTAGCTCAAAATAAATGATTAGTTTAGGTCAATGGAAGAGTCTCACCAATAGATAAATGAACAGTTGGGTTCCATTGAAGCAAAGATGAATGCGAAAATTAGAGACAATCATAGTCGATTAAACACCATAAAGAGCCAATTCAATGTGATTCAAGATGTTATTGCTCCAGATGCTACGAGTTTCTACTCTAGTTTCATGTTTATGTTTCTGACTATTTTCATTGTCCCTTTGTTAGCCTTGTTCCCTAGCTATTACTATTTTTTTTTGCTACTATTGCTTATGACTCTAATTGATTATTATTTATGGATTTCAATTTGATATTATTCATTTTTTGTGTTATCTAAGTTTCTGACTGATTTATACTCTTTTTGATTGGCTAAAAGGGGAAGTAATATGTATTTTAGGGATATAAGTATTGCATGCATTTAGGAGGAGGATATTATCTTGGGAGGGAGTCTTGATCTTTCATGTTGAATTTTATTTAAGGTTTTGATTGTATTTTTGCTAACCCTAGAATTGTTTGTCATCATAAAAAAAGAGGAGATTATTATCTTTAGCCCCTATTTTTTTTTTAAATTGAGCAAACTTATATTTTAACGATAACAAACTATTTGTATTGAGCTAAATTAATTTATTTTCATTGGTTTAGTTGAGGATGGAATTGGATGTCAAGTTGAAAATATAGATTAGGCATTATTTTGCATATTATATAAAGGTTTGCCTTTTGTTTTTAAACAAAACCTTTTGAAACAATTATACCAAAAATATTCCAACAATCGCTAAATGATTCACTATATTTATTTAGCTAGAAGTTGAATTTTTTGAGTGTTTTTATAAGGTATAAAATAGTTAAAACAATTGGAATTTCCTACAAAATTTTAAAATTTTTATCTTTACAATTTGAATCGACAATTTTAAACTGTTTTTGCAATCATGCTCAAGGGAATAGGGCAAGTATTCATGCCTTGCAATTCAAATCAAGATTTGAACTAATTTTTGTGTGATTCAAAATGACTTTTTAAAACCTTGTTTTACAATTCTATTCATGATTCTAATCACATGTATTTCTAGACTTACTGAAGGTTTGCAACTTTGGGCAAGCAAAATCAGATTTTGAACTAAATTTCATTAAGTCAAATTGAAGCCTTCAAATTTGAATTTCACGATTCTACTCAAATTTCAAATTTTGAACTCACGATTATGATCACACGTTGAGTTTTACACATAACAACTGGCTTTTTTAATGTGTGATTTCATTTGCTATAGATACCTATTTCACACATTTTCTCAGTAACAAAACCTAAATTCTTAAAAGGCATACATTCTTTTTTCATCTATACTTCAACTATTTATCTAAATTCTTTGATATGAGCTAAATCTGATTAATTCTAACCCTATTAAGCTTCAATTTGTAAATCTGAATTGCTAAGTTCTTTAAATTTTCTGTCATATCTTTCAAATACTACTAGGTTTCCTCAGTGTAACCTTACCTAGAGTTTAAAAAGTGGTTGAGCTCTTTGTTATCTTTTTTTTTGAGTGAGTGGCTGAGCTTCTCAAAGGGGATGTTGACTGTAATTGAGCAATCATTGTAAAGGCTTCTTCTTGTGCCTATTCAAACTTGGAAGGATTATTATTTTAGAATATTTAAGCTTGGTTGAGAGCTTAGAAGTGGATATATGTCTTATTAGCTACTTATGTCAAACAAACTTAAAAAATAGGTAAAAAGGAAATGCTAGAGAAGGAATATTAGAGGGGCTTAGAGGGAGAGAGGAGAGAAAGAAAAAGATAATAGAGAGAGAGAGGTAAGAGGAGAGAGAGAGAGGGGAAAAGAAAGAAAGACAGAAGATAAAGGAGTAAAGAGAGAAAGATAAGAAAGGGAGAGGGAAAGGGATAGAAAGAGAAAAAAGGAGAAAAGAAGTGAGATTATGCAATATAAGTTGTTTTAGGCAAATAATTTCTTTTAATCAAAAAGGAAAATTACTTTCTCCCAAATACACTATAATTTTTTTGTCGACTATCATTTACTTTCTATTGACCAACTTTCTTATTGACTCTAAACATAAGAAAGTTAGAAAAACAGTTTCTAGAAAAATATTTTCCTCTAACAAACAAACCCTAAAAGTCTTCACAATGGTTTATGCTTTTCAATGTGTTTAAAAATTTTGCCAGGTTTTAGAAAAGTTCAACAATATAAAAGACATAAAAGTTATAACCTTGTAGATGAAACTTTATAACTTTTTCATGAAAGTTTTAAAATAGTTATGGATTTTATATGCAATAATTATACAAAAGGTTGTAATTCTATCTTTCACAGTTGCAACAAAAAATTATTTAAAAATTTTCTTATTTGTATATAAAAGTTAACACTTTTAATAAAAAAAATATAAAAATATTTCATAACACTTATAAGAATATATACCGATATGAATTTTTTTAACTACATGCTTAGCATAACCCCTTCAAAACATTTATGGAGTGAATTTTCAAATAGGGAAGCATTATTAGCTTACAAGTGTGAGCACAGTTTACTCTAATTTCTTTCTTGTTGTGTAGGAATATTATTTTAAGAAAATATTTCTATTTTTTTTTGTCCTTTCAATTTTATAATATGTGATATATTTAGTAATTTTGTGGTACCCAGTTGTTTTATACTATTTAAGGAATCAAGATTTGGTCAAAAAAAGAGTATATAATAGATTGAATTTTGACTTTGCTAAAGGTATCAAGGGAATTTTGTGATATTTCTTCATAGCTTTCGCTTATAGGAGCTAGGTTTGATCGGATTTTTTTTCTTCTATTTTTGTGTTTTTTATACAAGAGATAAAAAATGAGTTTCAATAAAAATTTATGAATTTTTATATAAAAAAGTGTTTAATTTTAAAATTTGATAAAACCAAAGTTATGTTTTCATAAATGTTGAAAAATGTAATACTCTCTAAAGTTAATTTGATTGGATTTAGAAAAGAATCTGTTAAAATAGTTTGAAGGTTGAAAGGTTGGCCCCTGAGGGTAGGCCAATTAGTCAATTGGTTCACTAGGGTGAACAGATTCAATGATTTTTTGCTTAATTTGATATTTAGATCAAACAAATAAAATTCAATTTTAAATTTGAACCTATTTAGTCAAGCGTCAAAATATTATTTTCAAATACACCCTTATTTAGAAATTAACACAAAAAATCTACAATTTTGTGTTTTTTTCTCTCTTTTTTTCTCTTTTTCATTACAAACACCAAATTTTGAAGAAGAAATCATGTTTTATTAAAGGACATGAAGAGTTGATATTAAATAGGAGATTATATTTCTCTAACTGAATGTTGACATGAAGAGTTGATATCAAATCTTTTTCTTCTTTTTCTTCTTCCAAGGGAGGACAAAGTGTTTTTCTTTAAAATTATACATTGCATAAATGCACTATATCCCTTGAATTATGCTTGAAAATCAATTTACAACCCTAAATTTTGAAATCTGACAATTAACCCTCTAAATTTTTAACTAAAATGAAATCATTATTTTTTACCTTAGTTTTAATGGAAATTTGTTTATTCTAAGTTGTCTTCTCAATTTTGCTTATGTTTCAGAGTACCTTTTACAATTAAATAAGTTAGAGCCTATAATTTAACACTTGTGATTCATATCAAATAAAATAAAATGAATAAAAACTTGTAGAAAATTTTTAGTAAAGCATAAATAAAAAAAATTCATAAAAGTTATGTTTAAGAGCCCATTATTTAACTAACAAGTTTCATAAAAAAGAAAATAAAAGTTATAGCCACTAATTATTTTTTTCAAAATCTCAAGTAAAAAAATAAAAACTTAATTTCTTAGTAGAAGAATTCCTTTATTCCACATGTAAAAGTTGTTCATTGATATTTCTCTGAAGTCTCTACAAAAAATCTAAAATTGTTATTAATTGTGTTAGTGGTGAGAGTTTATGAGTTAACTAATGTAAAAGTCAAGCATTACAAAAGGAGGCTATCAAAATTCCAATGATTCCATTATAATTAACAATTTATTTGATATTATATATATCTATTAACTTAAAATTTCAGGAAATAAATTCAAGGGTTACTATGTATTTCACTCTTATACAATTAACCCCATCCATCAACATGCTAATTCCTTCTTTCAATTTTAAAATCTCATAATTTGATTACCTCAACAAATAAGAAAATCATGATTCTTTTCCAATGATTGCTTCTTTCTCGAACAAGTTTCTTTATGATTGTTAAGAATGCATCCATGTAGCATAAATTGACTAACCTCCCTTGTTGATGGAATATGTAATTGGTTTATTTCTAGGTCGGTAGAGATCGTGACTATCTAAAATATGCCACCATATCTGATAACAAAACAAATTAAGGAGAAAGAGATGGAAAAGGCTAAAATACATTTTTGATCCCCTAATTTTTACATAAGTTTCATTCTTCTCCCTTGAAAATTATTTTAAGCAATTTTATCTCTAACTTATGGAAAGCATACAATGTCACTCACAACACAACTACATCCAGTTTACTAATAGAAATTCTTCCATAAGTCACAATTTAACATCCTAACTAACATAAAATGAATTTTGGACATGTAATAAAGTATCAAAACATTATTTCCCCCCTAAAAAACAAATAAATGTACTTTGTTTTATATTTTTATAAAATAGGTTAACAAATTAATTTTCTTTCATATACCTTATGTTTTGATACTTTATTACATATCCAATTTATTTTATGGCAATTAGGATGTCATGTTGTGTTCCCGTAGGAATTTTTATTAGTAAAACTAGATGTCATGAATGACATTACATACTTTTCAAAAGTTAAATGACAAAATTACTCAAAATAATTCTTAAGAAACAAAAATAAAATTTGCACAGAGATTAATGTTAGAATTTCCTATATGAACTACCTTAGTTTAACTAATTATATGTTATTGAATTAAATGAATATCATGACAACTAATTATTTTGGATTAATTAATTATGTGATCAAGTTATTGAGCTTATTATGGCACCTAGACTATTAATGGACTTTAGTATTATGAGTTTTGTCATTAGACTAATGATGATGGGTTAATTGGTGTAGCAGAATTACAACAAGGTAGGTTCTTACTCATATACTAGCAAGAGCAGTAATTGTCCCATTGAGACTTCAATTTTAGTTTCTTTCCCTTTTCTCTGCTAGGATTATAAAAAGTGAACTTGCTAAAGGTACTTTTCCTATAATGAATTCTCAGGCGCCAAGTACAATTTTATTGTTATTTAATTAATTTATTTGTACAGATTTGATGTTTTGTAATATAATATAGATTGGGTTAGTTGGCATTTTTAATTTTTTCGATTTCTAACAATTGGTATCAGAGTCAATTTTTTCTTTCATGTTACAAGGCTCAAATTTGTATAGATTTGCACTGAGATTTTATGTAATCTATGATTTGTAATGTAAAAAAACATTATGGATTTATCACATGAAATTTATTTATATTTTCTCATTTAATATATTTCAGAATTGATTACATTTTTTTTGTTAGTCTCCTTAAGATGGAATCATGAATTAAATTAATTTAGTTTTTCCAAAAAATTTGATTTCTTAAATTTGAATAATTTAAAGGAATATTTTTCGAATTAATTTATGATTTGATCTCAAGAGTATGTAATGTACAAAATACACAAATCAATTTGAATGATTACTGTTCAAAATTGAAATTTTTGACATTCATATTTTTCAATTACCAGAAGATTGGTTTGTCAAAATCCAGCCTAATTATTAGATATTTGTTCAAATTGATTCATGATTCTATACAAGAATAATTAGACAAAGAAAAACCCTTAATTAATTTCTAAAAATTTGAATACAAATAACATCAATTTTAAGAATTTTCCATTTAAGTAGCCAAAGGGAGGTTAGATACTTTTCCAGTTAAAATTGCACCAATTTTTTCATGATTTTGTAAAATTGACAAAAGGACTAGTTTTGGATGAATTTGGATAAAGAAACCCACACAAAAAAATTGTTCAAAATATGACTGAATAAAACAAGTTTGCAAATTAGATCGAGTTCAATTACATAGTTGGCCATTCTACTAGTGGCGTGTGGGGTCATGCACTATTATAAAGGTGACGGATGGTGATGAAAAGTATACCACCAAATTCCACTCTTCAAGCTCTAGTTGTGATAATTTTTCATATTTTTTGAAAATAAAAATATTTTATTTATTTTTACCTGATTTATTTGAGTAATTGTTTAATGTTATTTGGGCCTAAAAATTTTATTATATGTTTGCTATATATTGGACTATTATTTGTAATTTTTTCCAAAATTTTTGGAAATAAAATTATTTTTTGTAATTATTGTCCTATTGATTTGAGCATTAATTTTATGTTGTTTAGACATGAAGTATTTATTATATGTTTTTTTACATATTATACTATTATATGTAATTTTGTGGACTTTTTTTTTTATTTTTTTTGTACATTTGAATATTTTCTAGATTTTTATGTGTAATTTGTAAAATTATTTAAGAATTAATTATTCTCATATTATATCATAAAATTTTGTATAATTGTGTATACACCTATCGTGAGACCAGTTGTATAAAATTTTGCTAAAATTAAATTTTAGAATTTATATCTAAGTGAGTGCTATGTTAATAATATATATGCCCTATTAGTGAAATATTATTAATATAGTTTGTTTGTGATAATGTGAATGTTAGGTTTATTTGTTATATTCTTAAAATTTTAAATACCTTATCGATGTTAGGTTTTAGGAATGTAGCATTCAATCCTTATGCTATATTATGAAGCCTTAAATGCCCTATCAATGTTAGATTTCATATTATAATATTGTTTGGAATTGTATAGTTATGGATGAAATATTATAGCATGATACTACATTGAACATGTAATTTTGAAAATTTATGATGAATTTCATAAATCTTTATTTCCTCAATCTTTTGTTACCTATATAATTCATTACCATAGAAATGTTACATAAAACTAGTTATGAGGACTAGGTTGAATAGAAAATATTTCGGTTGAATTATTGATATCATATCTGGCAATTACCAAATTTTGTATTTGGCATAGAGAGAGAGCCAAAGATAGATGATAACACTACTACTGCACAAGGGCTTTTCATGAAAAATAGACACACTCAAATAGAGTGTATTTGATGGTTATGATGTATCCTAAGGATAAGACCATCATCATGAAAGACATTACTGACTCTCCAAATGCCAAAGTAATTATGGACTTTGTAGCTGATAAATTTGTAAAGTTCGATAAGGTCAAAAAAGATATTACCTTTTGTTGTTGGATAAAACTATTTACAATAGTGTTAGTGGAATTAGTAAGCATATTGTGGAATTGGTATACTATTATAATCACTCACATGCATAAAAGTAGATTTATAAAATAGTCATTTGATTTAGCATGTTTTAGAATTTCTTTCGATTCAAATTGATGTACTTGAGACATCATATAATACCTAAGAGGGTGAATAGATTTTTAACAAAATGAACTCTATAGTTAGTCAAGCAGAAGATCATGAAGAATTGATGGATCTCTGTGCTCATTTTGTTTCACATGAATCAAGTGCTGAGCGTGACAATTAGCACACCCAAAGGAACCTAATTTTGAGAAGTAAGAAAGCTTATTTAAGTGTGTATCACAATAAATCAAAAAGTTTCACTAGCTCTAGTGAGATGTGCCGTTAAATACTTTGCATTACAAATTTATTATAAATGTTAAGAAAAAAGAGGAAGCCAAATGGTAAAAGTCGATAGTTAGATTGGAAATAGTGGAAAAATCAAGATGAATATATAGGAATAGTTGCTATTAGGAAATTAGAGAGTTAGTCAGTTAACACCTTGGTTGGATTCAAAAGGGTTATTAATGTAAGATCCTCAATGTTGTGAGATAAGTATCTAGATGATATCTCCATAGAAGGATGGAGTACTTGATAAAAGAAAAGATTCTTCATGACCTAGACATATCCCTTTTGATGTGTGTATTAATTGCATCAAGGGAGATACTCCTTGCTAAAGTTAGTGGACTAGAATATTGGATGTATTGGAGTTAATTCACAATAATATATGTGAACTAATAATGCCAAATGTTATGGGTGGATACTAATATGTCACCTTCATTGGTGATTGATTAATTTTTTTTGTTAGATGGAAATATCCATTAAAAAGTTATAATCATTAAATTTTTTTAGATGTTTAAAGTTGAGATTGAACTTAAAGTGATAAGAAAATCAAATTCATCAATTGGATAAAGCTAGTGAGTACTATGGATATATGATAAACTGATGAAAATTTTAATTCTTTTATGTGATATATCCAAGATTGTGATTTTTTTATACTAGCAACCTTATGTTTGGAATGCCCTAATAGAATTGGATCACAAAAAGGTGTAATTAGACTCATATGAACATAATCAGATGCATGTTAGTGTGTTTGATTCTACTAGAATTGTATAAGGCGATGCTTTAAAGATTGTGGTGTATATTATATATCAAGTCCTTAGTAAGTCAACATTTAAAACCTTATATAATTTGTTGTATAAGGAAAAGCTTAGTCTTAGGCATTTTCATGTTTGGGGTTGTAAGGATGAAGTGAAGCTATATGATCCATTTATTAAGTAACTTGATTCGAAAGCTATTAATGGCTATTTTATTGGATGTTGTAGTGACTACAAAAGCAATAAATTTTATTGTCTGATCCATACCCCCAAGGTTATTGAAGGACCTTGTGTTGTTTATTAGTTGGATAATAGGAGTAAACAATCATGTAACATCTCTCTTAGAGAAGAACAAGTTATTATTTCTCTAACACTGTTGTTGGTCAATAAAACCAAATTGATTAAGAAAGTTTTCTAGTACAACAAATGGTAAAACCAACATTAAAAATTGGAAGAGTTTAATGCTCTGCTGGTAGTAGAAAAGAATTAAGTTCTATAAATAAAGTACTTTTGAGAAAATTCTATATGGCTCACAAATCTGATATTGTTAATGATTATATGATATACCTGTTAGAGCACAAATTTGTCAATGATAAATTGCTTTGGTGATCCATAACGATGTAAGAGATCATATAGAGTTACCTATTGGTTGCAAGTCTATTGGATGCAAAAGGGTTTTCAAGACTTGTAATACCCTGAATTTTCTAAAATTAAGTTTGGCAATAAAATAAATATACAAATCCAAAAAATGGGAGAAATTAAAATTTTCAAAAAATTTTGAAATTGTAAATTTTGAGACACGGAGTATTAGAATATGATAGAAATAGATTATATGAATTTTAGAAATTTTTAGAAAAATCAAAGTTTTCATTATGAATGTTTAGAAAATTAAATTCGTATTTTCGGGATTTAATTTCTAAAAAACTTAAAAAAGATCAAAACTAGGGCTATGATTAACCAGTAAGGGTAAAACTATATTTGTCACAAAGGTAATTAATCTAACTAATTTGGTAAAGTTTCATGGCCGCTAGCGATCGATGAATATATTAATTTTAGACTTAAAGTGAAGAAAAAAAGGAAAAGTGTTAAAAAAGGAAATATTACAATTAAGTCAAAGCTGGAAATTTGACTTTTACTTTCTCATTTTGCCCTTCCTTAGTCAATTCCTTTCTCCTTTTCTTTAGCTCACCCAGTTGCTCCATACAGCATTTCATTTTCTTTAACAAGCAAAGCTTCTCTCTTTATAACTCTCTTTCTCTCTCTTTAGGTGAGCACTTATTCTTCCATGTTATTTTCTCTTATTTTTATAGTTGATTCCTCTCTTCTTCCTCTTCAATTTGATACTAAAATCTTGCTGATTCATTGAGTAAAAATTGAGCTATGAATTTTTGAAACTCACGGTCACTATTTATATCACTTTTCAACCCATGAATTAACTTTATTTTTTAGGTGTTTTAGAGCTTGGATCTATTAGATGTAACTTGTTTTGTTGGATTGAAACCAAAATATAATAATATATGTTTGATTGATGGAAGGAAAAACCTTGAATGTTTAGGAAGCTAATATGCTCTTCTTCTTGATTTATGAAAAGTATTGGAGATTTTAGTGAAACCGGATTTGATCTCCTATTTCCAGCTACCAAGATGAGTGATTCTTACCTTTCTAGTAAATTTTTGTGTGATTATTGTTTTAGATCTATTAAATATGGTATACGTTAAGGAAAATGAAAAATTATGATTGTATGATAGGGTTTGAGTTTAAAAGGACTTAATGTTATGATAGTTTACTTTATGGTGGAAAAAGCTAAGACTTGTGCTTGTTAGACTTTTAAAATAACTTAAGTTGAACTTCTTTGGTTTGGTACAAGTTAGTATGAATTTTTCTCTTATTTTTTGTTGCTACCATGAAATTCTTGCTCAAATGAGTTAGATTAGAGTTTTGAATTGAAATCGCAATCATGCTCATAAAAACATAGCCATTTTGTTCTTATGATCTAAATCAAAATTTGAACTAAATTTGTGCGATTCAAATCAATCTTGCATACCTTGTTCTTCGATCCTGATCGAGATTCTGATCGCATTTGTAAGTGGACTTCCCAAATGGTTACACATTTTCATGAGTATACTCGTATTTTTAATTGATTTCCTTTAAGTTGAATCGAATCTTTCACACTTGAATGCCTTGATTCTACTCATAATTTTACTTGAATTTCTTCATCAATCATGCTCGCGATTTTGATCGCACTTCCAAAACTTTATACATTTTTCAGTTCAAACTTCTTTTTCTTTAAGATATTTCTTACTTTCCCTAGATTTAAACTTATATAAAATATAATCAAATTGCATATAATAGATAAGAAATCCTAAATGAGTAACTTTTAAACTAGTATTACTTAATCTAACAATTTTATACATAAAAGCTATAGTAGAAATATGTATAGTCATTAAGATAGTGTGATAGAGAATGTGTGGTTATAATGGTATTGGCATGTGAATCAGTCTACTATTTATCTATACATTGATGTGATGTAATGTAACCTATATGAGTAAGATTGTGATTGAATGTGATTGTTGCGATATAAATATTATAAGTGAGAACATTATTAAGTCTGAGAATTCCTCATGAGATGATGATATATGATCTATGATGACAAAGAAATATGATTACAATGATGATGATATGTGATTCATAAGAATGATAAAATGTAAATGATAGATGTCATCATATTGTGATGAAAATGTATGATTATAATGGTAATGGAAAATGAATTATGTGGTACGACTATGATGAGGAATACTCTTGAAATGTTTGAAAATTCCCTATGAGACATGGGATGACAAATGATCAGAATAAGATGTGTTGATGCGATGAGATGAGATATATAAGTCGGATCCCGGATCTGTGCGTTCCAATATGGTGAGTGGTGTAAGGTGGG
This sequence comes from Saraca asoca, assembly GCA_026873985.1. NCBI lineage: Eukaryota > Viridiplantae > Streptophyta > Magnoliopsida > Fabales > Fabaceae > Saraca > Saraca asoca. The sequence continues at coordinate 20,208 of JANHAO010001382.1, forward strand.
AGTGCTTGGAGGGAAAAGGCTAGGTTTGTGTGATGTAAGGCTAAAAAAGGAGTAACAAGGAGGATTTTGATTATTATTATTTATTTTACTTATGCATGAATTAAAATTCTGTGAAATGTTAAATTATAACATGATGATATGATACGAATATATGTGAAAGTTGATTTCTGTGACATGCTAAAAAGTAATATGGTATTGTGATCTAAATATATGATGATTAATGGAGATGGTTTACGGCCATGAGAAGATTATGGTTCTTTATAATGTGACAATAAGAATGTGTTGTGATATCACTCAGAGGTTAGTTCTTTGGGTCTTTATGATATGTTCGTTAACTTTGGCATAAATCATGCTATCTGATGATATAATGTATACATGTATGATTGAATGTTGATAAATTCATAAGTTATGCATGAATTTATCTCACTGAGCGCTAGACTCATTCTTCTGTGAATTTTTTTTCCAGATTCTTAAGATATTATTGATAATCCACACCCCAAGAAGTAAGAATGAATAATGAGCGATGAAAATTTCTGCTGATATCTTTACCACCGTAATAGGGAGTACTTCAAAAAAAGTACTAGAATAAGTTCATATGTCATCATATTAAACTAGGTCAGTCTTTGTGTTAGTTTTATTAAAAACTAGATTAAAAAAAAAACACTTACTGAGTGTATGTTAAATTAGCATAAGCTTTGTTAGGCAAAGCCTTATATATAAAAATTGAATTATGGTTGTGTTCCAATATACCTCTCTTTCTTTTTATATACTTAATTATTTCTTAGCCAATCAACTGAGAATAAAGAAATTCAATTAGAAAGATTGAAAGGTGTTTTAATAGAAAAGGTCAAAAAGATAGATTAAAAGCTGATGACTATCAATCAGAATTTAATATTCACATCAGTCATGACCCAAAAAAAATTGGGTCGTGACAAGACCAAAGGATACTTAAAGGGTGATTGAGAGGTATAAGGGCATGTTGGCAGCATAGGGCTATATTTAAAAATAAGGCTTTGATTGTAGAATATTTTCTTATTTAATTTTAATTGAAAACTCATTTTAGGTTATTGTGGCACTGGTAGCTCATTTTGATCTAGAGCTTTACCGGATGCATGATAGTATTCTTGAATGGTGATTAGCAAGAAATTATTGTGTGAACCAACCTAATGATTTATAAGAAAAGAATAAAGAACACTTAGTGTGTTAATTTAAAAGATTCATATATATGATTTGAAAATTAAGAGTTTAGACAATGGTATTTCAAAATTATTGAGATTGTTGCTTCTATTACGTTCAAGGAGACTGATGCAAATTTATATATCTATTTTAAGTTGGGTATGAGCACATTTGTGATTCTAGTCTTATATTGATGATATTCTCCTTGAGAACAATGTTATGAGCCCTATGATTAAGATAAAGCATATATTAAGCATATATTTTAGATCTAAAGGATTTTAATGATGCCTCTTTCGTATGAGGCACATGGATCCATCATGACAGATCCCGAGGTTTTCTTGGCTTATCTCAAAGATTATATGTTGAAAAGGTGATCAAAAGGTTCAATGTGTTTGTGTGCTTTCCAAGTGTTACACCATTCCAAAGGAGTGAAATTCTTTATAAAGCCCAGTGTCTTCAAAATAATGTAAAAATTAAAGAAGGTCTCATATGCTTTCATTGTCGGTAGCTTGTTATATGCTTAAGTATGTATACATCTTGATATCACTATTGGTTTAGTGTACTTGGGAGACACTTGTAATCTTGGTTAGAAACATTGGATTACTGTGAAGAAAGTTAAGGAATACCTAGAAGGCATAAAGAATCTTTGTGCAACTCTATTGTAGATTTTCTGATCTGATTGTTGCAGACTACTTTGACTTTGATTTTGTAAATTATCTAGATGACAAGAAGTTAATATCTAGATACATCTTTAAGATGATAGTCAATTATAACAACCTCTACTATGGAGGTAGAGTATATCATATGTTGTGAAGCCACTTATGAGGTTGCTTGGTTAAGGAATATGATATTTATATTCAAAGTTATAGAAAGCATATATAGGACCTTAATCATATGTTGTGACAGTGCTACCATAGTGAACTTTTCTCAAAATAATAATAAAAGTGCTGCCCATATAAGTATTTTGATATTAAGTATCAATTTGTTAGTGAGAGAAAATACGCAAGTATTTTACATGTTGCCATGAATTGTATGCTTGTGGAGCTACTAACTAAAGGCTTAGCTATAAAAAATTGATCGCGAACAAGTGACTAAAATGAGTTTAGCTAAGCCTTTCAGTGTTTAGAGTTAATGGGAATTTCATATTTCTAATTGAAACATTGTTATCTTGAGATTAGTAAAATATTAATGATATTATTATATGTTTCATATATATATAAGCATGTATGGCGTTGTTGATTATGCACATTTATTCTATAACATATCATGGAGACAATTAGACCTTATCTCATTATTATGTTCAGATTTATTCTTGTTTTGATATATTGGGCAGATGCATGGACCATTTTGTAAAAATGTACATAAGATCACATTTGGATATGTATGTTTGGTTTTTTGAACATTCACATTATGTTTCAGTCATTGAAATATAAGTATTCAAAATATGTATGACATTAGCATCCCTATCAGATATGATGATCTGCATTATTAGGTGCTTATGCTTGACCTATGGTTGTAATGGTATCATGATTATTATAGTTGTTGGCATTCATTGTTGTGGCCACATATTGTATTATAATTTTTCTGTTTGTTAAACTATGTTGTCCAAATGGAAGATTGTTAGAATTTCCTATGTAGACTATCATATTTTAACTGATTATATGTGATTAAATTAAATGAATGTTATGAGAACTAATTATTTTAGATCAATTAATTATATGATAAAGTTATTGGGCCTATAATGACACATAGACCATTAATGGACTTTAGTGGTATGAGCCTTGTCATTAACCAATGACGATGTTTCAATTGGCCTAGTAGGGTTACAACATGATAGGTTCCTACTTATACCCTAATAAGAGTTATAGTTATCTTACTAAGACTTCAATTTAAGTTTTTCCCCATATTATCTAGTAGAGTTATAAAAAATGAACTTGCTAAATGAATTTTTGTTATAATAAATTCTTGGGCAGTGCGTACAATTTTATTATTTTTTAATTGAATTTATTTATACAGATCTAATACTTTATAACATGTTGCAATGGATCAGATTAGTTGGCATTTTTAATTTTTCCTATTTCAGAATAGTTAAATAGAGGTCAACAACTCCATTACAGCATTTTGGAATGACAATCCCCATTATTGTGTAACTTATGAGAAGCACATGCATAGCATAGAATGTTGTTCTTGTCTACATTTTACAATGATCAAGCTATGTTTTCATGGGTATTTATAAGCTTATAGCTATTCATACCAATGTTACATGTTCTAAATATCGTGCTTGTTGAAGGTGGATTTTAGTTCAACCAAAATCCAGCCAACCTGAGAAGTTCTTTTGGACTCAAATTACTTTCTAGTTGTTGAAGATAAAGAATGGAGGAATAGAGAGGAAGAACAACAACTAGACAGAGATTTTTAACGTGATTTGGCTAAAACCAGGCAACACCAGTCCCTATATCCACAGAAACATTTTATTAATTTAGAGAAATTTCTACAGAGTTTTAGTACATGGATTCAACCTACCTTCCCTCCTCTTATTTATAGAGGATGGGATGTCACAATTGCAATTACATAATTTGTATTTCTGTTACATCAAAATAAATGTATAGGAGAGCCTAGACTATTGCAAAATGGCTTTTGCAGAGTGTCGGCTGATTTCTGAAGATTATTTTCTGTAGGTGGGCCCTACATGCTGCTTCTTGCAGACTGGTCCCATGAATCTTTATCTGAGAGAGTTTTTGCTTCTGGTTTACCCTTGGCGAGCTCATTGTTGAGCACGATGCTGCATTCATATACTGGGATCTGGAATTAAGTCGTTGTTGGCCTTCGGTCAACGAGGACGAACTACACGAGCTCATGCTTGGCAATGCGAGCTCGCATATAATGAGTCACCAACTGGACTTTGGGCTCGTTCCTTAGCCTTTGGCAAGCTGGGCTTCTACCTTATTCTGTGCTCAAGAAGCTGGCGATCTAGCAAGCTTGACTCTTCTAATTTTGACTTATCTGCTATAGGGTCTTTGCCAGCCTATCTTATGCAGTACCAAAAAATGCCTATAACATTAGCCCCCCAACTCTCAGCTCACTTCGTGGGCTAGGAGTTGTAATTTCGCTAGCAAAGTGCCTTCTTGGATTATGGTGCAGTCAAAGTCTTTGATCAGCCTGTCGTTTCATCTATTCTAAGTCAAACTTCTTGTTGTACGTGCTTCACAACCATTGGCGAGTTAGCCTCGTTCTCTCTTGAGGCATTTAATGAAAGTGATTGGGAGTTTTCCTAGACCCTTTGATGAGATCTGATCGATCTATTTAAAGCGTGGAAGTTCTCCTTCCTTCTTTACTGAGTGAACTGATGGGTGCCTCAGATAAACCCCCTATATTTCTGTCGGCATGCCTTTTCGATGAGGCGTGTATGACTTGCTGCATAGGAAGCCTTTATGGGCAATCCTTCTTTGAGGATTTAGGAAGATCTTGTATAGATCTTGGATTATTTCTTCACGATGATGCCATGGAGGTTTTCTCTTCCAGCCATGTCCATTGGCTTCTCAACTCTGGGAGGATAGGTGTGCTAGAAAAGAGCCTAAACCAAGGAAGGCGGCCAGAAGAAGATTAAGGAACAAAGTGCCTGCCAATCCTCTTGTTGATACTGGCTGGAGTTCATCTCCATAAATCCAGTCTTCTTTCCAAAATGTAATAGTCGTAGGCTTCAGCTATTTTGTATTTGTATTTTGATCCTTTCTGATGTAAATTTACCTTATCAAGGCTTTTAATGAATGAAATTTTTCTTCATGATTTTTGCATGTTGTATTTGAGTATTTTGAATTTCACAGATGATATTATAAATTCCTATAAATCATAGTAAAATGAAATATTTAAATGACCAATCGATCAGACTTCTTAGTGAGTAATGAGCTTGGGCATCAAGGTGCCTCGGTAGCGAGTAGTATATAGGTAGGTCGCACGAGAGCTATGCCTAGGAATAAGTCACATGTGAGTTACGAGCATTTCGTTGCACGAGAGTTGCAATCATGAGAGTTGTGCTTTGCAAGCTGTACCACAGTAATTCAGTTGCTCAAGTTGAGTTTACTTTAGCACCTCCGCACCCTTGTGAGCTCGAGGCTTCACTGGATGACTTTATTTTGAGTGTCTCCATGCCTTAACTGGAACAAAGGTCACAGTTGATAATGAGTTTATTTTAGGCATCTCCACCCCTCAATCGGACCAGAGGTCATAGTTGGCAATGAGTTTATTTTGAGCATCTTCACACCTTAACTGGACTAAAGGTTATAGTTGGTAATGAGTTTATTTTGAGTGTCTCCACGCCTCAACTGGACCAGAGGTTACAATTGGCAATAAGTTTATTTTGAGCGTCTCCACGCCTTAATTGGACTAGAGGTCGAAGTTGACAATGAGTTTATTTTTAGCATCTCCACGCCTTAATTGGACTAAAGGTCGCAGTTGGCAATAAGTTTATTTTGAGCATCTCCATACCTCAATTGGACCAAATGTCGTAGTTGGAAATATGTTTATTTTGAGCGTCTCCATGCCTCAACTAAACTAGAGGTTGCAGTTGACAATGAGTTTATTTTGAGTGTCTCCACACCTCAACTGAAATAGAGGTCGCAGTTGGCAAACACTGCATACATATGATGCTTGGGAGAATTGCCTACATGCGAGCTCAGAAGGTTGCGTGTACTCAATGACAAAGAGTAAATTATGTTCATGAAAATAAGAGATTGCTTATGAAGCGTGCCAATTGGAAAATCAAGACTTCTTTAAACAAAAACAAAGGAGAACTCATGCACTAGCCTCTAAATATTATTACAAGATGGTTCTCATTGTAGAGGCTTGTCCTTGGTCTAGGTACTCTTGTCGGGTTTGTTGCCTTGTAGGTCGCACTACATACTCTTTTAGGCTGCCTCTCTTAATCAAATCTTCAATCACATCTCTGAGCGCTCGACAATTCGAAGTTCCATGCCTAACCTCGTTGTGATAAGTGCAAAACTCCTTTCTATTTCTTTGCCTATAGGGAATTTTGGAAGGTCCGGGTCTCTCGAAGTCCTCCCTATCTCTTTCTACCATGTATATGCTATCCTGAGTATCAGACAGGATATTGTAAGCATCGTGATGACCTGAGTGTTGAGGTCACTCGATTCTCACTTTCTTCACAGTCTGATCACTGGGGGGATTACTCTGGCCTTCACCACTTCTCTTTTTATTTGGAACAAAACCACCTTCTCATCCTTCTGATCAGGCCTTTCTGAGCGAAAAGTCTCTTTCTACTTAATTTGCTTGGCAACTCATTCATAAAACTCAGTTAGATCTTTAATTGGGGACTTTTACAGGCTTTTATACAACTTTCCATCTTTGCAGAGTCTCGTAGAGATCGTTGCCAAAATGGTTTCCTTTAAGGGATTGTCTACTGAATTGGCTTCAAGTCTAAACTTGGCAATGTAATCCTTTAGCAGTTCATGCTTACGTTAGAAGATCATCGCGAGGTGACAGGGGGCATGAGCTGCCTCTTCAGTGCTTGATACTAGCTGATGAACTTTTGTTAGCACTCTTCCTAACTACATATCAAGCAAGTTGGAAGGATTCTAAACCACGTCTGAGGTACACCCCCTAGAGTAGCTGGGAAAACTCAGTATTTGACCATAGGATCAACTATTTATAGATCCATCTAAACATTGAATGTACCTAGATGGTCATAAGGATTAGTGTCCCCATTATACAGTGGAATTGTAAGGACTTTAAGCTTGAGAGGGAGGGGTTGCACTTCGATCTCTTTAGAGAACAATGACCTTTCTTCGCAGTGAACTCGATTGTTTAGAGCTCAAAGGCATTCCTCCAACTGGCTTATCTTTTGAAACAACTCTTCTAGCAGTGGGTTCCGTGCCCCAGATCACTGGCTAGAAGATTGCTAGTTCCTCTGATTCTCCTGGTTGTGAGAACAGTGACCCGAAGAAACTTCTTGATTGGCTTTGCTCGAACATCTGGCTCACTATTGCTAGGGAACATTTCCAGGTGTAGCAATCTCAACCTACCTTTGTACACCCTGGGCTTGTGCTTGCGCTAACATGGTAACTACTTTAATCAACTCTCCCATCATACTTTCCAATTTTTCCTGACATTGAAGCTAGGTTTACGCTCCATCAGTGCCATTGACAGTGATAGCAGGTTGACAGGAGCTGGCTAGGGGTAAGCCGGTAGAAACACCTATGACAGGAGCAATGGAGGAGTCCATTGTAGAGGCATGACCTTTCGGAGGATCAACCGATGCATTTGAAGCTTTGGTGACTCTTCTTCTGACCATTATGGCTGCACAAGAAATCAAACAAGACACTAAAAATCAACTAGAACATAGATGAGTCCCCACAGATGGTGTCAAAATGTTGACGGTGGATTTTGGCTGCAAAATCCAGCCAACTTAAGAAGTTCTTTTGGACTCAAACTGCTTTTTGGTTGTTGAAGATGAAGAATGAATGAATGGAGAGGAAGAACAACAACCAGATAGAGATTTTTAATGTGGTTCAGCCAAAACTGAGCAACATCGATTCTTACATCTACGGTAGCGTTTTATTAATCTGGAGAAATTTCTATAGAGTTTCGGTACATGGATTCAACCTGTCTTACAGTGATCTCTTTCCTCTTATTTATAGAGGTTGGGAGGTTACAATTGTAATTACATAATTTATATTTCTGTTACATCAAAATAAATGTACAAGATAGCTTAGACTACTACAAAATGGCTTCTGCAAAGTGTCAGCTAATTTCTGAAGATTAATTTCTGCGAGTGGGCCCTACACGCTGCTTTTTGCATACTAGTCCCACAAATCTTTGTCTGAGACGGTTTCTACTTCTGGTTTACCCTTGGCGAGCTTGTTGCCGAGCACGATACTTCATTCGCATATTGGGATCTGGAATTGAGTCGCTGCTGGCGTTCGGTTAGGGAGGACAAACTATGCAAGCTCACGCTTGGCAATGCAAGCTCACATATAACGAGTCATTGGCTATGTGAGCTTGGGCTTGTTCCTTAGCCGTTGGCAAGTTGAGGCTTCTGCCTTATTCTGTGCTCGGGTAGCTGGCGATCTGGCGAGCTTGGGTTTTCTCATTTTGACTTATCTGCTACAAGGCCTTTGTCAGCCCATCTTGCATAGTACAAGAAAATGCCTATAACATTGCTTAACTTATAGACAATTATTTGTACAAAATATGCAAAGGAAAATGTAAATACTCCCTTCAACTTTGGAGTGATGGAATTGTCTCAAACTTTTAAATTATATAAAATTTAGAATTAATAATTATTATCTACTTAATTAACTAATGTAACAATGGTTTAAGCTGATAATCACTAGGAAAAAAATTAATAAAATTAGCTTCATTATGTCAAAAAATATGCAAATCACATTACTCATATAAAGTGAGAAAATATCATGATTTGATTATTAGCATCACATGACTGACTAATTTTTCTCTCAATGATTATTCACTTGGAGTTTTGTTGGAACTTTATATGCCAATTAGAATTTTCAATATTTTTTATTGAAGTTACTAATATGGACTAATATTAAAGGGATTAAAACAAAATATTATATTTAAAGGGACCAAATATAATTACTTTGTATATTAGGAACCAAAATTGTAATTAAGTCAAGTTTTTTAAATTGCTTTTACTGTTCCAATTCAATTGACTAGTCTTAAAGATGGGTGGGAAGCAGAGCATCCAACCCATATTGAGTATATAATACTAAAGAGAGATCATTGTAAAAATTCATGAAAGCACCTTGAGGGGTGCAAAAATTAGCAGAAGTTAGCACTTCTAATATAAACCTCACCTATAAATTAACTACTCAACCACAAAATTCAAATAAAACAAAAATGTCCTCAGAAAGTATGATAAAAGTCAATAAGAATTCAAGTTTACAACCCACTTTCTACACCTAATGACAAATTTATCATATTTTCCTATTTTGATGCCAATTAGAATGAAAAATGATTTTTTTTTTTAATTTCAATGAATTGCAGTAATAGTCATTCAAGTTAGATGCCTTCCACTTCCACACAAATAACCTTATACAGTTATACATAGTTTGAATCACACCAAATGAATTTCAAAGAAAATATCACTTCTTCCTTATTCAAGCATGAGCATTCATGTACCCAGCAGAGATGGATATGAATTTTTACAGTTGTACCATACCATAGTTACCAGAAACTATGTTTTAACCAGTGTTTCATATGTTTCTGTATCTGTATCACCACATAAAACATTAATTTCTTAGGAAATTAGATAAAAAAGTAGCATATCACGTTTCTATGTACCATCCTAGTTCATGTAGGACATCTTTGCTTGGGAACCTCCTAATTAATAACAGCACGTGAAGAGAAATTAGCAGATCCATTTCTATGTGAAGGCAATATTATAACTGAAATCTGGATTGTGCAGAATCAAGAACTTTCTAGCTTTTGAACACAGATACATCAAAAGCAAGAAGTAAGAAACCTTAGCTATATACAAATAGACAACTTTCTGCATCTTAGTCGTCACTTGCAGCTGAGCAATAAGTAATAGGGATCAACTGGAGATCAAACCTTCTTTTGACAGACAAGCCAAATGATTCAGTCATGTCAAGTTGCTCAGGCTTATTCCCAAGAGGCATCTTCCAATCAAAATGGAAAAGCAAATTTGCAATTGAGAATTCAACAACAGCAACACCAAATGTGATGCCTGGACACATCCTCCTTCCTGCACCAAATGGAATAAACTCAAAATCAGCTCCTCTAAAATCAACTTTGCCATCACAGAACCTTTCTGGATAAAATTGATCAGCGTCAATCCAATAATTGGGATCTCTCCCAATCGCCCATGCATTAACGATGACCTTGCTCTTGGCTGGAATCTCATACCCACTAATTTCACATCTTTCACTGCATTCCCTTGGAAGTAACAATGGAACAGGAGCATGTAGGCGCAATGTTTCTTTAATAACTGACTTCAAGTATTTCAGTTCATGAATTCTTGATTCATCCACATATCCTTTCCCATCATATACCCTTCTTACCTCAGCTTGTGCTTTTGCCATCACCCTTGGGTTTCTTACCAATTCCGACATTGCCCATTCTATTGTTGTCATTGAAGTGTCACTTCCAGCACTGAATATGTCCTGCAAGAACAGATAATCTGTGCATTACTAACCTATGCAGAAACTAGAAAATAGAAGATAGAAAAAAGTGAACCTAGGACAATTTTAGTTAATTGATCTTAGATTGAAATCTTCTGTGATTCTCTTTTTAATGGAATTTGGCAAGGGTTCTTGAAGTACCACTGACCAAAACAGTTGCTTTAACAAATGTCAAATGGGGGGTGTTTGTTCATGTCCAAAACTACACATCACACCTCTTTCCTGCCCCTAAACAATTCTTGATACAAAAAAAAAGGGAAAAATTGAAAAGATAGTGCATTTAGGATGAATAGATTGTTTGTTTATGCAATTAAACATGAATTTCTAATAGCATACTAACCAATAAGGTTGCTTTCACAACAGTGTCAGATAAAGGATGATCAAGGTTACTCTGGTTCTGAAGTTTCAAAAGAACATCAACCAGATCTTCTTCTGCTTCTTCATGAGCTGCCCTTTTTCTCAAACTCCTGTCTTTGTGATCTCTAACAACGTTCTCCAGTATTCTATCCATTTCTCGATGCAGGATCTCGAGTTTAGGCCTAAATCCAGTAAGAACTTGAAGAAATTCAACAGAAGGATACAAATCAGCAATAGAGAACCCTCCAGCAACCTCTGAAACATTCTTCGTAAGTTCTATATATGCTTGTTGATCTTTGGATTTTCCACCAAAGGCGGTACGTGAAGTTAACCCATATGCCAATGAACTAATCTTCTCACTAAGATTGATAGTTGACCCTTCACTCAAAGATGTCTCTTTGACAAGATTTGACAATTCCTATTCCCTGATTGATCTGAAAGTCTCAACACGCTTGGCGGCTAGAAGCTCAATGGTGCAAACCTTCCTCATCTGTCTCCAATAGGCTCCATATGGACAAAAAGTCATGCCCTTAGAACCATAAGAAATAATCTCTGCAGCAAGAAGAGGAGGCCTATTTGCAAAGATGATGTCATGTGTTTTCATCACCTCTTTGGCCATTTCCGCTGAAGATACCACAATACAGGAAAGTTGACCAAGCTGTATATGCATCAAGGCCCCATATTGTTTTGCCAATTTCGCTAAGGAACGATGGGGAAGAGCTCCAAGCTGGTGTATGTTACCTATAAGAGGTAGTTTCTTTGGTCCAGGAGGCAACTTGGAGTTTGAACTTTTGGTCTTTGATCTCCAAAATATGTTGGCTACCATGAACAAGAAGATGAAGATCAAGGAAGCAAAGATGATTGCAGATGAGGGAAGCTCAAGCTTCATCTCGATGTTCACTCTAAAGACAAGTCAAACACTGCCAGTTGGGCTTTTGAGAATTGTATTAGAAAATGAAGTATGCTTTTATCATCTCTCTGAATAAATAAATCAGAAGTCCTCTCAATGCCGCCAGAGGATATTTTATGACGAACAGTATATGGCTACTGTCGAAATACTGCAGCGTAGCAGCGGCCTAGTATTGATTTTATAAGCCAAAGCATGTGATCAATCTTTCTAGCCATCTAAATATAAGTTTATATATTAAAAGAAGCACTTATATAAATTTTAATAAATGATTGAATAAATTTATTATATTAATTTATTAATTCCTTATAATTTGTTTGGAGTTTATTTTTGTAAACTTACTTATGTAACATATAAAAAAACTATTTCAAAAGTTAAATTTGAATTTAATTAACAATTATTTTTATGATAATTTTAAACCTAAATTCTTTTAATAAAATATAAAAATTCAAATCCATATCCTTCAAAAGATTGAGATATCTAGAACTTTTAACCTTTTTTCTTGAAAATTAAAGAAAATTATTACAATGTTATAAAATATAATAAAAATATAGAGCTATGAAACTTAAAGTATTTGAAATTTCTATCGAAATTCATAAATGAAAATTGTTTAAAATTTCAATTTTACTTGCTCTATTTGTTATAATGTCTTCTGAATTTAATATTTATATTTTTATATTAAAATTTTTATTAATTATATATACTATATAAATTATAAATTTTTTTTATAAAATATTAACTTTTTAAAATATACCACTCAAGGAATAGTAATTTGATAAAATTAACGAGCAGTAGGATAGTCCACGGATCAATTGAATGGAGGTATCAAGATTCCGTCAACCGATGAAAAAGGCACTTGGGGTTGAGTTTCAACTTTCAATTAGAAGATAACCAGAGCTGACAAAAACGCATTAAAATGATATTCTATTGGCCTATTGAAAGTCTCATGGTAATGACCAAATAGCCAAAAAGAATGGTGAAATAGAAGTTTACTTGATATCTATCTATCTATCATCTATCATATTATTAAAAGAGGATTTTTTGGACAGTGATTTTTTTAGACAATTATATACGTGTCAACTATACAGAGATTTTTTTTCTCGCTCAGTGAAAACGCTGCGTATTGATCATTCGCCCATCTACTGCTCTATACAAAAATGTTATTTTCCCACTCACTGCACACGTTGTGTTTTGCTGTCATAGGCAACGTGGCGGTGTATCATTTATTTCTCTTGCTGTTTGGCTTTCCCCAAAGCACAGTTGTCAGTGTAGGCTAGGTGTTCTAAGTACAAAAATAATGATGGCTGCATTAAATGCATGCTTATGACT